>CAIGRL010010772.1:0-24575 GCA_903798325.1 Fraxinus xanthoxyloides | reverse complement strand
TGTATTAGATTTGGGAGGTAGTTGGGAGTCATACCTATCATTAGTGGAGTTTGCATATAATAATAGCTTCCATGCTACTATTGGCATGGCTCCTTATGAAGCTCTATATGGTAGAAAGTGTAGATCTCTTGTTCATTGGAACGAAGTTGGGTCCAAAAATTATCGCAATAACAGTACGAGCAATCGATAAAATTAGAGACAGAATAAAGGTAGCTTAAAATAGACAGAAAAGCTTTGCAGACCAACGAAGAAAGTCGGTAGAATTTGAAGTTGGTGAGAAAGTGTTTCTTAAAGTTGCACCAACGAAAGGAGTTCTTAGATTTGGCAAGAAGGGAAAGTTGAGACATCGATTTATAGGTCCTTTCGAAATTCTAGACGGAATTGGGAATGTCGCCTACCGTCTAGCATTGCCACCTGGACGATCAACAGTACATAATGTATTTCACGTATCAATGCTTAGGAAGTATGTACATGATCCAGAACATGTGATAAATTACGATTCATTGGAAGTACATAAAGATCTAACTTATGAAGAGACTTCTTTGGAAATTATCGAAAGAAATGTATATGCATTAAGAAATAAGGAAATTGCATTGGTTAAAATTCGATGGAAAAATCATGGAATCGAAGAGGTTACCTAGGAGAAAGAAGATGAAATAAAAATCAAGTATCCAGAGCTTTTCGACCAAATAAGGTAATTTCGAGGACGAAATTATTTTAAGGAGGTAAGCATGTAACACCCGGGATTTTTTTTTTATTTTCCTATGGGCTAAATTTAAGGTTTGACATTTGGCAAATAAATAGTTCATGTCTAGTTTGATCGTCACACTAAAAGTCCAAAAGATGAAACGATAAACTCGAACCACTTATTCATATAAATGATTTGTTTTGCTTATGTATAATTTTTAGATTTTATCTTATATTTAAATATTTCAGATGTTGAAAAATATATATTGATATTATACTCATTTTGAAGATCGTGCAAAATAACATAAATTGGCTTAAGTAGAAATATTTTTCAACTAGTTGTGTCCGAGTTATTTTAGTAAGAAAGAAAATATGTTATTTTAATATTTTATTTATAAAAAAAAATAATAAGTCACGTTTGCCTTCGGAGTCTAAAAGTGATATTATAATTTAATATAAAATTAGTAATAATTAATTTATTCAGATAATAAACCCTTAATTTACCTATTGATTTTAATTAAATTTATTAAGATAATATTTATTTACACACTTTGTACATATCCAAAAACCGGAGGAAAAATGGTCTGCCAAAGTCTTGCTATGCATTTAAGCCGTCGGCTATTATATGCCAATCATGTTCCTCCATAGACTAATCTATCTTAAACTTTTTCCCTGTTGTAGAACCTCGTCTTAGCAGGTTCCGACACCACATCATTCACTTGACATGGATCTTAACTCTGCTAGTAAACAACAGGCAAGTCATGAATCGAGCCAAAGATGAAATTGAGATCGAACTTTGTATAGGGAGATGGATAGAAGAATTCAACATCAAGAACTGAGTCTATCTCCAGGTTATTGTCAAATAGACACTGAGGTCATTCCCACCAGCGCCCCTATCACTACCACGTGAAGCCATGGAAGACTGAATTGTGGGATGTTAATAACATCCCAAAAGGCGCTCGATTGTTGGTGACTGTATGGAAGCTACACAGTGATTCTCGTATTTGGTGAGATCTAACAGGCCGGTAGATTTCTTAGGCGAGCATTTTGAGTTGGGTCTGGCAGAAGATCACATTTGCAATGCAATGCAAGTGTCCAAGTGTGACCCTTGCTTGACACTTGCTCGTTTGCTCCAAGGTTTTGATTTCACAACATCGTCAAGCCGATGTTAGACGATGATTAAAATGAGTGTTTTTTTTTTTTTTTCGGAAAAAACGATTTTTGAAATAATGATTTTTTTGAAAAATATGCAGTTAAAAAGTATGAAAATTTTTTGGACTTACGTGCAAAATATTTTATTGTAAGAATGTGTGAATGAAAATAAATTTGAGAAAAAAAAGAGTTAAGTTTTAAAGATTGTCCAACGGGAGCTAAAGACGAAAAGAAAACTAAAATCTTATTCAACGTATTGTCCCAACATGTCCAATATTGTATATCAAACATAAATTTTGGATATATTTGTCTAATAGTATCCGAACCAGCAAACCAAACGTGCACTTGGGGGATGAACTTATGTACGCTCTAGCAAAAAACTCAAGAAATAATAAAATGTAAATCTAATTAGGATTTTAATGATTATATACTCAGTAAATGGGGTTTGTGAAGTTTCTCCTTTGTAAAAAAACTTTACTAATCTTTATTAGTACGATGCTAATGCACAAAATAATAATAATAATAATAAATAAATCTATGAAACTGACTCCAAGATCCAATGGAAAATCAATTTGGATCAGTTTTAAAAACACCATTTATGAGGAGAGTTAAGCACAGAGGATGGAAATTACCTGTGTAAAAGATTATAGATCACATCCTCATTGCAGCTGATGCACATAAAGCTTCCTCTCCTTTGGATATTTTATTGCTGTATTGCTTGCATGTTTAAGCACATTGGGTTGTTAAGACTTATCTTGTATTGACAATTCTTTAGATAAAATGATTATTATAAAAGAGTTGTAAAAGTTAATGAGTCTTTTACGAGTTGTATAAATGAATTAGGAGTATTTGAGTTCGAGCATGGAACATAAAGAAGGAGTCGTTGGATTTACGCTAAATCGTCACTTAGTTGATATTCAAATGGAAAAAAGCAGAATCATTGTGGCTCGAACGGGCAGAATCATTGTTGCTCAACTCTTGTTCAAGTGACACGCCATTGCTCGTATGTCGCTAGCCTGATGCTCAAGCGACAATATTTTTTGAAATCCCTCAGTTCGTGTTTTCAAGAGTTCTATCTATCTTATGTTACCCAAATACCTCATATTATAAATGCCTAATGTCCATTATGTTTCTGTGGGTGGTTTCATTATAATACATTCTCATTACATCATTCCAAGATCCAAGAATATATCCAAACATTGAGATTAAACATTTGATTTTTGAGATCAATCAACCACAAGTTGGAAAAAATATCAAATTCAAATTTTCCAAAACGCCAACTTCCTAAATATAATCAGGAATGTACTTTCTCAATGATTTTCAAAGGTGTAAGTAGATCACATTCCGACGGATCTTGGAGATTGCAGGAATTAGATCTTTAAGCCTAGTGAGTTTTCTAGGTTAGATCATACTGTAAGTTCTTATTGTTTGTAATGAAAGTTACTGATTTGGTCTCGAAGTTTTTGCCCAGTTAAGGGTTTTCTCCGTCTGCAAATCTTCTGTTGTTTACTGCTTTATTTATTATTGTGTCAATTTAATATGGGATAAAATTGGCTTGATTGACTAAACATTTAGAACAATTAAAAAGTGCATTATTATTTTTAACTGGTAATTTTAAATCCAATTATCACGTATTCAACCCCTCTAGGCGATTTTAGGGCAGACCTCATAAATTCTAAGTAGTATCAGATCTCAAATTCAATTTATAACCCTAGTTTTCTAGATGAGTAATTCATTGTCTATCCCACCATATTTTAATGACAGTGACTGTACCCATTAAAAAGTTAGAATGAGAGCTTTCTTGAAATCAATGAATGAGCGTAGTAAATGGTTGGAATGTCGTGTCTAGCATCGTTAATGATATTGTCATCCCCACTCCTATAGTAAATTGGTTGAAGGCTAATTTAGATGAGTGTAATTGGAATAATAAAACTTTACGTGCTTTATTTATGGTTGTGTCACCAAAAGAAGTTAGACATGTGTCTATATGTGAGGTTGATAAATAGGTTTGGGATATTTTATAGACTACACATGAGGAAAGTCAGGCTGTTAAGAATTCTAAGTTACATATATTGACAAATAGTTTTGAAGATATTAGGATGAAGAATGATGAGACTTTCGATGACTTCTATGCAAACTTGAATGACATAGTTAATTTAACTTTAACCTAGATGAGAGAATTCTTGAGCTTAAGATTGTCAGAAAAATCTTTATATAATTGTCTAAAAGATTTAGGCCTAAAATCATGGCTATAGGGGAGAGTAAGGATATATATGCTATTACGATTGAAAAATTGGTTGGATCTCTCCAGACTTATGAATTAACATTAGTTAAACTTATGGAAGATAAGTCTTTGGCTTTGAATACTATTAGGGATGATTATCACGATTTTTCTTACTCGGAATCACTTAATTATTAAAAAATAGCCTATTTTGTTAAAAAGTTTAAAATAATGTTTAGAAATAAGAAGAAAATTAAGGAGAGACATAGAGGAGACCCGACTGAGTCTAGAAAGAAATATAACACTGTAAGATGTTATAAGTGTCAAAGTTTTGACCACTATAGAAGTGAGTACCCTAATAGTAAAAGTAATTAGGGTAAAACTATTAATGTAACTCTCGCTGATGACGAGTTTAGCTCGAATAATCAAATTGAGAGGTCCACTCATGAGGAGAGTGAAAAGTTTGTGGCCTTCACTACTAGGATTAAAAGTGAGTCCGATAATGACAGTGAGAATGTTGCGGAAGTAGATAGAGGTGAGCACTCCGAGGAAGATGAGGAAGAGATTCGTGAGGCTTAACAACAATTATTAGAGAAGAGTCTTAAAATAAAGAAGGTGAATAAAGTCGTGCTTAAGAATATCAATGAGCTTGAGCTAGTTAGAGATGAGCTTGTAGCTGAACTTCATGAGTCTACCTAGTGCCTCAATAAATTAGATACTGTAAATCAATCCTTAGAGTCTCAAATTAAAAATCTTACAGGTGAACTTGAAAAGTCCTCTAGGAGAGTTAATGAGCTGAACATTGAGAATGATAAATTAGAAATCCGGGTTAAGATTCTTCTGAGGGAACTTGAATATTCCAAGTCTCAACTTGTTGCATTTTCTAGTGGTTATGAGAAGTTTGATAATCTTTTAAGGATGGACAAGCCTTCTGATAATAGGAGTGGTCTAGTCTATGGTAATTTTAATCCTTGTGATGCTAGCACTTCCAAAATCAGATTTGTTCCTGCTACTAATAAGACTCGGAGAGTAGGTAATCTTGTTGGACTGCGTAAGATGTTTTCAAATAGAAATCAATTTCAAGAACCACATAGATTTGGTCATAGATTTATTTCTACATATTTTAATTGTGGCGAGTTGAGATACACGAGGCCTATGTGCAATAGATTTGTGAAAAAAAAAGTAGAAATTAGGACATATCTAGTAGAGTTGACTTTCTTATTGATCATGTGGGTCAACTGACTGTTAAAACAATTGACTGTGAATAATTTTGCTTTTAGCAAGGTTTAGATGAAAAAGAGTGATCTGATTGTTTTTAAAAAATTGATCACGATACTCTTAAAAGTAAGAACATTTGTGTACCTAACTGATCAGGTGTTTTTGATTAATGTTATACTTTTAATTGCACGCATCTCATTTTTTTTCTTTTACTTTTTTGGTAGTTTGAATTTAAAAAAAAAAAGGAGAAAAGATTTTTGCACTACAGTATTATATATGATTTACTTGAATATGTGTGTTGTAACTAAGTATGAGTTTAATTAATGTGTTGTAGCGTATTTTTCATTACTTTGTTTAGGTTTATGTAAATTACGTGGTATAGGTTTCTTCATGTATCATCTACACTGCACACACTATGATCTTATGAAGAATGAGTCTTGACCGTGTGTATGAGATTTGAGATGATAGTATCTGTGATAAGGTGACTTTGAATATGGATTGACCTTAATTTGATAGACATTAACTCTAGTATATCCCCTTAAAAAATGGCATCTTATGCTCTTATTCGAAACCTATTTGACTCGATCAATTAAGTTAGAGGGATTTTTTATAAACTAATATCCTATGGTCAACTTGTTTAGAGTCATCGACCCAAAACTTGTTACAGTGGTCATCTTAATCGCTTGATAGATAAGAGTCTACACATAAGATGTATAAAAAATTAAAAAAAAAAATGATGAGCTTAAAAAGAAAAAATAGAAATTGTGGGAAAACGTTTATATGATAAAAGTCGAGGCGAGGAAATAATAATATGCATAAAAAAATGAGTTTTATTTATAAGTCTTAATATGCATTCTCGGTTTAACTTTCATTATTAAGGGAATATAGTTATTTAACAGTGATATTTAGTATATCATTTCTCATAAAATTAAGGTTTTGAGTTTTGCTCACTATGAATTAGTGACACTTTACACATATGAGTCGCTTTTACAATTTACTCCATTTAGACTTGAACTAAGTATATGAAAAAATTTACTAATCATTGATTTCAGGAAACATGTTAGTCTAATTTGCACTAAGGGAAAGATGATATTATTTCATGATAGTATTCGGAGAGAAGATCATTTTGAATTCTTAGATTTTCGAGTTTTCATGTTTTGTGATATTAATGTTTCAATTGGTGTTTTGATTAACATTTGTATTACTTCTCAATCTAACTAGTCTATTTATGATAGTCCGTTTCAATTGTTATATTTTCTGTTTTACTTGCTTTTATGCTTGATATTTGTGTTGTTGATTTAATGAAACATGTTTCAAGGAATGCATGAGATAGACATTCAAATTGAGTTTTGGTAGATTAGTTTTGGTTTGTACTTCCTTAACTTGTATTGTATATTTTTGTTACAAAATTCCAAAGAGGGAGATTGTTAGGACTTATGTTGTATTGACAATTTTTTAGACAAAAAGTTATTATAAAAGAATTATAAAAGTCAATTAGTCTTTTGGGGGATTGAATAGATAAATTATGAGTCTTTAGGTTCAAGCATGGAATATGAAAAAAGACTCGTCGGATTTACGCTAAAATGTCGTCTAGACAATGCTTGAGCGAAAAAAACAGAATCATCGTCGCCCAACTCTCGCTCGAACGATACACATATAGCTTTTTCCTGCCTCTCGAGCAACAATATTTTTCAAGAACTCCTAATTCGCATTTTTCAAGAGTTATATCTATCATATACTATCAAAATACCTCATATTATAAATACTCAATGTCCACTACGTTTTTGTGGGAGGTTGGACCAAAAGCACAGGAAAAATACAAGAACAAGGTGTGCTCGATAATTCATAGGAGATACATAATTCCTGAAGTTTGGGAACATGTGTGAGTGAATCACGTTCTAGTGGGTTTTGGAGATTGCAGAAATTAGATCAGGGAGTCTAATGAGTTTTCTAGGTCGAATCATACTGTAAGTTCTTATAATCTATAGTGGAAGTTACTGGTTTGGTCCCAAGTTAAGGATTTTCTTCGTTAATAAATATTGTATTATTTATTGCTTTATTTATTATTGTAATAAATCAACATATGATAAAATTGACTTGATTGACTAAATATCTAGAACAATCAAAAAGTGAATTGTTACTTTTAATTGATAATTTTTAATTTCGCATTATTCACCTATTCACCATCTCTAACTGATTTTATAGTCGAATTTATAACTTTCGGGGGGTTATTTACAAATTTCACTGAACTATTGCTATTTAAGTCCATGTTTTACAACCATTATCAAAAAAATTATTTTTTCTACATATTCATTTTCACACACTCATTCATACAATAAAATATTCTGCACGTAAATCCAAAACTTTTCATTATCTTTTAAGCATACATTCTCAAAAAAATTACTATTCAAAACTATTCTTTAATGGATTTCATCATCAATTTGTTTAGCTCCAATTTGATGTCTATTATTTAGAAAAATGACATTTTGAATAGTGATTTATTGAATAATGTGTGGTTGAGAGAATTTTTTTTTTATTTACATGCAAAATAATTTATTATGTAAATGTATGATTGAAAATGAATAGGTGAATTAAAGAGTTTTGTTTGAAAGGAAGATAAATGAGGGCTTAATTATTAGGAAGGAGACGCTACATGTACATAAATGATTATATAATGCCACGTAACATTTGATCATTCGCCAATTTAAAACACAATCACATTTTTCATCTAATATTTTCTTTACACATCATTTTCGGTAACTGTTTATGTACAATTTTAATGTAGAAGTTGTAAAATCCTAATTATAAATACATGGGAAAAGCCATTTGTACACCAAAAGTGTACATCACTTGAGTTGACAAGATTTGAATGGTGAAAAAACTGTTTATTTTTTTTAACTGTTCAATAGTGTGGTGTCACGTGATATACTATTAAAAATGATGTAAAATATGATGTACATATAACATAATTGTAAATACATATACTCTACCCTCTTATTTTCAATTTTGTTCGTCTCTTTTCACTCTTCGTAATTCTTGCATTCTTATTCACCCGGTTTTCTCGTAATAGTATGTGTTTGGGTGTGAACTTGGAAGACATCTGCTGTGCTATGCACTTTCTCAATGAGGTTGCCATTAACAATATATTTGGCTTTATCGAATCTACTCTCTCGATTGCACCACAGGAGGGGGGCAGATGAATTTAGGGAAAGAAAATTGAGAATAGCACAATTTCTCTGCGGTGATGATGATGCTACCATTGACAGTGGTGAAGAAGCCGATCTTGAAGATAAAAGGGATCAAAGTCATTCGATGCCAAAAAGTGATGAAAATACAAGTGTTGGTGATGAGAGAAAACCCCTCAGCACCATTCGAATTAAGTTGTCTAAACCAAGAAGCAACGTCAATGAAACATCGGAGTTGGGGAAGAAGAAGATGACTAACGTACATCATTAAAGAATGATTCAATAACAACAAAAGTTCTGAGATGGACTCAAAATTTGGTTTTCAAGGCCATCAAACAGGGGCTCAGTTGTCTCATTTTGATTAAAAAATATCATATTTCATTAAATTTTGATAAAAATTGAGTGTATGGTTGAAAATTTGTGGACGAAAATCAGAGATGGTAAAAAAACTCGTTCACTCGATTGGACAAAACCCCTTGCATACTTAATCAGTTAGTTCATAAAATTCAACAACTTGAATAATGAATTTAAGAGTTTTTAAATTAATTTTGTAGTTTGTAAATTAATAATCAATTTTTCGTATATTCAAGTAAAACAATGAAAAGTCCACGAGCCGACTCAGCTCAATTGGACAACAGCCCTTGCATAATTAATTTTGTTATTTTTAAATTTTGCGTAATTAGTAAATTAACGATTAATTTTTCGTATATTCAAGTAAAAAGTAAAAAAAGTCGAAAAGTCCATGAACCGGCTCGGCTCGACTCGAGCCAAAGCCCCATTTTTGAGGGACGAGCCACCTAGACT
The DNA here is from genome assembly GCA_903798325.1 of Fraxinus xanthoxyloides. NCBI lineage: Eukaryota > Viridiplantae > Streptophyta > Magnoliopsida > Lamiales > Oleaceae > Fraxinus > Fraxinus xanthoxyloides. The sequence goes on along the minus strand of CAIGRL010010772.1, from coordinate 15,308 downwards.
TGGCTCAAGCCCAAAATGCTTGAGCCCTTTTTTACGAGCCGATATCGAGCCCTAAGCTTGGGTTTGCGAGCCGACTCGATGCATTGTTACCACTATTTATAACTACTCAATTTACGCTTTCATTTTCTAATATTTTTAAGGAGAAATAGAACACAATTAACCTATGTTTGGCTTGTGTTAATAAACGATTTTATAAATACTCAAGTCATATTTATCTAGATATTTTGAGGAATCTACAAGTACTGTTCACTTAACATAAGTAGTCATTTTGGAAATAATTTGTCCAAAAGAACTGTTTATCTTCTATGTGAAAATGCACTTTCTTTAAGAATTAAGTTAGATATACATTTTTGTTGACAACAATGATGACATCCTCCCTTATGTGAAGGAAATCTGTGCAGAGTGATGTGATGAATGAGATGAAATCAAGAGTGTAAATTTCGCCACATGGAAAAGTGTAAAAGAAGGTGTAAGAGAGAGTGTACATGTAGCATGATGGTTCTTTTAAAGATAAATCACATATATAGCCCTTGTCTGATACTCATTAAAATTTTCATTTTCATTCTTCTACTCAATTTTAACCACACATTTTTCAATAAAATAATATTTTTCATCACATCAATAATTTTTCCTTCTTTTTTAACCACGCATTATCTATCAATCTACTATTACAGAATACATTCTTCCAAAATAACGTGGTTCAAACACACCCATAGTCTCAAATTTAACAAAAGTAACAATCTTGTCCCTATCTAATTTTCGTCAAGTTTTTGTCCATTTTTTTCGAGAAACAACAAAAATTAGTCCACTTTTGTCAACTTTCATCTTTAAATAAAAAATAACCAAATAAAATACATTGTCGAAAGTACCACCACACTCAACGGCTACTATCACCACAGTTCTCACATTTTATTCCAAACAAAATCATTTTCTTTTACAGCAAAATTAGGGGAAGAAGTCCCCTCGATTATACAGTAACAAAGGGGAGATTTCTATCTCTTTGTTATATTCCCCCATAATATTACAAAGTCAAGACAGGAGGAGAAATCCCCACTATTTTGTGAGTTTAGGGGGTTTCTTCCCCTCGTTTATCGATGAAAAGAGGAGAGAAATCCCCTTGATTAGGGTCGAGGTGTTATTACGGAGGCAACGACGGTGTAACTTTAAAGTAGTTGGATTATTTGTCAAATGTATTGGTCCTAGTCAATTCTCAAAAATTAGGGATAAAAATTTGTCGAAAACTTAGTTAGAAACTAGATTGCTACTTTCGACAAAGTTTGCATTGCATATGCAATTTATCTTTATAAAGTGAGTTTCATGGTCAAAATTAGAATTTATAGATTTGGGACTATTTATACCAATACTTAAAAGGTTTGGGCCAAAAGCTTCAATTCCCCTTAAATGTTTTGCTTCGAGTAAATGAAAGTTCTAGAACATAAATTGTTCATTTATTTTTTATTTCTATTCTTCCATCAAACACAACATTTCTTGGTCTCTCTTTCTATATATAAACTCCCGGAAAACCCTCCACTTTCTCACTCTAGTTTTGCAGCAGCAGCTCTTCGAGATCCATAGCTGGAGGATTCCACCAGAAATTAGTGGAAAATCTCTCAGAAAATTTGAAAAGCCAAAAAGTAGAGAGAAACAAAGGCAAGTTTCTCTCTTACTTGTTCCTTCCGATCTGATTCGCGTCCAGGTACGACCACAATCCCTCTCCTCACTGACACTCACGACATATTATATATATGTTTGGCGAAATGCTTATGGGTATAAAAGGATCTGGAAAGCTAGTGTTTGTATGAATGAGTCAATAAACTTGTTTTTATGTGGTTAGGGTTTGATTTGGTTTTTCTGCGTTGGCTATGGAAGCTACAGTGGCGGCTCAGCAACCAGTCTCTGCTCAACTTGTAGGTGTTCATTTTTTTTCCTCTCATGAATTTATAATTTGGCAGCTGGGTTTTTTATTTAGTTTTTGTTGATGGGAATTAGGTTGGAAATGCGTTTGTGCACCAATATTATAACGTACTCCACCATTCGCCGGGGATTGTCCATCGTTTTTATCAGGATATCAGTAAGCTTGGCCGTCCTGAAGATGATGGCTCCATGGGCATCACCACCACTATGGAAGTAATATTTCCGTCTCTTGTTATGTACATAATTGTATTGTTAGTTAGTATATTAGTTATTGTTGAATACTGGTGGCATTAAGCTGAAAATGATTAGGTACAGGGAACTTAAATATCTGGCCATTGTTGCTAAGAAGTTTGCTGCAAGAAAACATAAGAGGGCAGAGATCAACTTCGTAAACTTTGTTATATTCAATTCTCAATATGTTGGGATTCTAGATTGTGAGATCTCTGTTATTGGAAAGCGTATTTATTAGCTGTCATTAGAAAGACTTATTCAGTTAAGAAGCAGTTAGTTGAAAGTTAGCTGATTTAAATTGAAAATTTGAGGTGTAAAAACTTAGTGGTTGGATATGACTATACAGGCAATCAATGAGAAGATTCTGTCACTGAACTATGGGGACTTACGGGCAGAGATCAAGTCGGTGGATGCACAAGAGTCCTTCAATGGGGGAGTTCATGTTCTGGTGACTGGATATCTGTCTGGGAAGGACAATACAGTTCGGAATTTCTCTCAAACTTTCTTCCTCGCACCACAGGACAAGGGGGGCTACTTTGTTCTGAATGACATTTTCCGATATATGGAGAATGTCAATGTGAACCCTGATTTGGTCAGCGATGTTGTGGTACCCGTTACACCAGAACCAAGTAACAAAAATTTAATGCTTTGTTTCTTTGTATTCTTCATTTTTGTTTGGACATGAAAACATCTGTTTACTGTTTCATCATTTGCAGGTCCATCTCCACTTCAGATTCATGTTTCTGAGCAAAGTACTCCATCCACAGATGAAGCTAATGGGGGAGAAGTTCACAACCCGCATGAGAATGTAGATTTGCAAATCGTCGAAGAAGAAATTCCAGAAGAGGAAGTTCCAGTAGCTGATGTTGTTGATGAAGTACAGGAAGATTCTCAGATGGTGGCTGAATCTAGTGCTCAAAATGAAGAAGTGCCAAAGAAGTCTTACGCTTCTATTGTAAGTGTCTACAGGCTATATTCTTTTCATTTATCTATTCATCTTCTTGTTATTGTGTTAATTTTCGTCGCCTTAATCTATTCATAATGGTATTACATTTTTTCGGTACATTGGAAAGAAAATAAAAAGATAAACACAAGCCTGGCTCCTAACAAAAGCAACCCCAAACAGTTGTATTACTAATTTGCACTGTGATTTGAACATTCATTTACTTCCATCTATCTTTTCTTTTGGGGATTTTCAATCCAGTAGTAGTTTAACATTACCATTTGCAATATGTTTTAGGTGATGGATCTCAAGGAAAGCACTGCAAATTTCTCACCGCCACTACATGCTTCTCGGAGAGCTCCCCCAAAGATCATGGAGCAAGTGAACCCACCTTTACCACCATCAACTGATCCACCTGTTTATACTTCAGATGCAACTGATATTGGGAATAACCCAGAGGGTGAAGACATATATGCCTGAGAATTCTATTGCCTGTTTATTGTCAATTAATTAATTGTTCTGTGACTTTGTTGTATTCTATACTGAAATAATTTAAAATTCATGTTATCCACTTTGAGCAGCTAATGGTTACTCAATATATATAAAGGGCCTACCTATGAATGCTACCGAGTCCTTGCTTGAGGAAGTTTTTAAGAAATTTGGGGCAATCAAGAATGATGGCATTCAAGTTAGAAGTAACAGAGTATGTATCAAGTATACCAAATGCTACGTCTCAGCACTATTCTCAAATGTTCATAAAAAATCTCTTTCCTAATATTTGTTTTGCAGCAACAAGCATTTTGCTTTGGCTTCGTGGAATTTGAGGAGGCCATGGCTGCCCAAAATGCTATTGAGGTATGTGGTGTTTTGTGATATTAGCATACATTCTTGACTGCATATGAGAATCACTTTTATTATTATTTTTTAAATTCTTATTTCATCATATTGCCGTAGTTTCTGGGCCAAAATGAGACTGTGGTGGGGGAATAATTGATATTCTTGTTCCATTAGACTAATATGTTCTCTCTTTCTTCATTTTTTGGGTTGGAAACACTATCATCCTGTTTGGTTTGGATTAAAATCCAATTAAATCTCAAGTTAAAGTCAACAATTAATCTTAACCACACATTTCATGGGATCCACAATTTTTTAACCATACATTTCATCAACTTTTATCAAAATTTACTAAAAATCTGATTTTAATCTCTACCATATAGCGGCTATTTATTTTTATCATAAATGGTCCCAATTACTCTGTACTTCTGGTTGTTTAGATGTTACTTGTTTTCACAAGCCTTTTAATGTGAATAAGACTTGAGCATGCTTGGGAGTTGTTTATAAATGGTTTAAATTATAAATAGGTAAAAGTGAGTAGTACTTGTGGGTCTTACAAATAAAAGTGGTTGAAAATTTATAAACAAATTATAAAATGGTAGCCAAACATGGGCTTAGATTGTTGTTCTTTGTTTGGAAAAAGGGCTGAAATTAGATTCATGGATTGTAAGATCATTTTGTGGGTTTGTATCAGAGTAATGCATTATCAGGTAAACCAGCATTTTTTACATCTATTTGTTTAATGTAGGGGTGGGCGTGATTCCAAATAGTTCGGTTTTGAAGAGAACCGGAATTGAATTGAGAAACCAATGGTTTTGTTATAATGGGTCCATTGGATCGAACCTAATGGTTCCAGTTTGGTTGGGTTCGTTTCCATAACCAGAATTTCTAAATTATTAATGAAAATTACATTACAAGGTTCTATCATTGAAAGTTAATACACATTCAAATTAAAACAATGAGCCTCATTCAATGCAAAGGAAAGTTCCATCGTTATAGAAAATTCGTCTAATAAAATTCATTCACCAAATTAACAAATAAACATAATTAAATTAAAAAAAAAGAAAGTTGGGTTATAACTGGTTCTTGCTAGAAACGTTTAAAATTTAAGCAGAACCTAGCCAAATCGAATGGTCCGTTTTGGTTTTATGTTGTTCGTTCCGGTTCTTTTGCCCACCCTACTTTAATGGATTGGAGGTGGGTTTGGAGCTGATGAGTGGAAGTTGTGTTGCTGGTTGAGCATTGTATTAATTTAAGTCAGCTTAACCACCATGATCTGTTCGTAGCTTTGTCTGATGAATGACATCAGTTTTATATACTATATCCATTGATGTTTCAGGCTTCTCCTGTTGCAATTGGTGGGCGCCAAGCCATTGTTGAGGAAAAGAAGTCTACCAATTCTCGAGGCAAGTGGTCTCTATCAATGTTCCTAGTTTGGAGTTAATATATGACATTTATGCTTATATAGCCTATAGGCAAAAATCCAAAGTTGTGAGTAATATATAAATATTGATTCTGTGATTCATGTTTGACAAATGAAATGGTGGAGTATTTAGAAATGGCAGTTTGATCGCAAGCATAATGTTCATAGTACTATATCCTTTGTACTTGTATACTGAGCCAGGGGAAAAGATTGTATGTTCCTCATTTTATACTTTTTTATGACAACTTTCAGAAAGAATATCCGCACATCCTGTTTTGAAATTGGGAAAAAAAATAATAATAATAAATATGTTGGGTATATCCTAGATGACGGGTATGCTTTATTTTCTTCTACAATTTATTTAGCTTGATGACCTTTTTGCTTATTTTGGTTTTGTTCTAGCAGCATTTCTTTTAATACCTTGATTTTTTAACTATTGTGAGATTAAATTGTTTTCGCGAATGTTTCATTTCAAAAGCTGCAGGGAACACTAGGGGGAGGTTCCAATCTGGAAGGGGTCCTGGATTCAGAAATGAGGTAGTGAGGGGGCGCGGAAGCTATGGAGGTGGAAGAGGCTATGGCCGTGGTGATTTTAATGCCAGGAATGAGTTCGGAAACCGAGGCGGTAGTCGGGGAGGATCGTCAAACCGAGGTTATGGATATCAGAGGGCTGACAACATCAATGGCAATGTTGGCCGCATGAGCCGTGCTGGTGGAATGGTCAATGGGGCTGCGAAAACTATGACACCTCGGGTTTCTGCAACTGCTTGAGAACGCTAGTATGGTCGGCAAGTGGTTTTGTAGCCTTTACTTTTAAATTCTGGTAAATTTTAAGTGGTTATCCAACCAGCAGGTAGACAGTTTAATGATGATGGACCGTCTGAATTTTTTTATAGGGTTTTCTCACTAATTTCTTTCACAATTTTTCTGTTTGTTGGTATAGTTGATTAGTAGACGATAAGTAGGTTTTCTTTGCTATTTTACTGGTGCCATTTGATGCCCTGTAGTTGTATTTCTTCCTACATTCTGGGGCTTTGTATGGACGAATCATTTTTGGGAGCCTTTATTGCTATCCATTCTTGGGAAGATGTTTCTATGCGATTTTCATTACGATATGGTAGAATTGTCAATCACGGTGCTTAATTATTTGGTTTGATTAGTGTTTAGTGCTATCTAGTGAATAATTATTGTATTCATGTGCACCCCAAGCAACCTTTAGAGGAGTTTGGAATGGCCAACAATGGTTGTCACAGGCTCATAGTGATTAAGGCCCTGTTCTCTTTGTTGTTTTCTAGTCATTTTTTGTTTTCGATTTTTCGAAACAGTGAAAGCGCACTCTCTTTCCTATTTTCGAAAATGCGTTTTTGAAAACAAGTTAAAATTTAAAGTGGAAATATAAAATGACAAATTTGTCGTTTTGGGTGTTTTCAGTTATAATGAAGCCAAAATTTTCAAAACTTGTTTTGGGTGTTTTCAAAACAATTTTTCAAAATGACAAAAAGAACATATTTTCAACAATCTCAAAATGGACACTCAAAACACAAAACACAAAATGAATTCAAAACTCAAAACTGAAACACAAAGAGAACAACATCTAAAATATTGTGAAGAATTATGACATTGCCGCTCATTCTTTTAAAATTTTCAACTTAGTTTGCCTTTTAAAAACATGATCCATTTTTATTAGTTGTTTGAATTGTATTTTGGATTTGTAAGTGCTGAGCATATCGGGATGCAATTTATTCGCTTGTGTGGCCTCAGAAAGTACTATTCTTCGTTTGTGCAGATTAAAGGATTGTTAAAGACTATAAATTTAGAGTTGGTTAGAAAGTAGCATGATGGCTCTGGTAGCAAATGCATGTGATGAGAGGACCTGTGTTAATTGGCCAATGCATAATCTCATCCTTTGCATCTACTATGATGCCAATATTCCGTGCTCATAACACACATGGATCTTCCATTCCATTCAAAACACACAGTTATTATACTTGTGAATGGAAAAATCATGCGAATCAAGATCAAGTCATTTCACTCTAGGCAAACATTGGCAATTGATAAAGATTTTTTTTCCGAGTAGCAGAGTAGGAAAAAAGCAAGTTAAGAGAATATTTTGTATTCATTCAGACTGGATTCGTCCCGAAGAAAAATAGAAAACCAAAGACAGTACTATGGGCTTCTTAGCTGCATTGTCGTGGTAACAACATTTTTCCTTTATTATGTAGAGCAAAACAAAATCTCAGTGAAAAATTAATGCACTTCCATCATGCACAAAGTACAGAAAATAAGGACATGTTTTTTTTTAACTGTTTTCAAGCCGTTTTCTATTTTCGATTTTCCAAAACAGTGAAAACGTGTTCTCTTTCTTATTTTTTGAAAACAAGTTAAAAATTTACAAAGAAAATTCAAAACGACAAATTTGTGTTTTTGAGTGTTTTCAGTTATAATCAAACCAAAATTTTCAAAACATGTTTAGGTGTTTTCAAAACAATTTTTCAAAATATCAAAAATAACATATTTTTAACAATCTCAAAATGGACACTCAAAGCACAAAATCCAAAATGAATTTAAAACTCAAAATACAAAATTAAAACACAAAGAGAACAGTCCCTAATTTTCTAGCAAAATTCAAAAGCAAACTAAAAGGATTGTGATATTGTTATCCATCAATAGGCATCGTCAATTATGTCGATCAACACTAGATTTCAAATAGCTGAAGTTTCTGAATGCAAGTCACATTGTATAAAATTAGCTTTCAGCCACTGATAACTTATGAACATATGTGAGCAAATAACATGATCAACCAACATGTGAATGCTAAAGCTTGAATACAAGTGAAAAATACTAGGATACTAATTTAAGGAAAAAATTTACGTGTAAGGAGCAGTGATAAGCCTCAAAGTTGTCCGCAGGACTAGCTTTGCTTTTCCTGGAAGCACATATTCATAGACCGAAATTGCAGGCCTGCACATACTCGCTTTCGTAGTCGACATACTTAGTCCAAAGTGGACGGAACTGGGTTATTGCAATGTCAAGCCATGGCTTCATATTCCCATTGAAGTGTATGACTGAAGCATTGTTAATCTCATCCATGCTTATGCTTGGATTGTAGCCAAGTCCCAAAACATGCCAATACTTGTCTAGTGGCTTGGTTGTTGAGTAATATGTAATAAGACCTGGAGGTAATGTCCCTAATTTCCACAGTGTTCGATTCTCATTCTGCGAATGATTACACATAAAATTATACTTGCAAGAAATAATACAGAAAAAAACTTCAAACTGGCTAATTATATGTGAAACAGTTAAAAAAATAACAGAAAAGGAAAGACACTGGATATGTACAGTTTCAGGCCAAAAGAATCTGGCTAAATATATGTGAAATAGTTAAAAAAAGGAAAAAAAGAAAAGAAAAGACACTGGATAGGTACAGTTTCAGGCCAAAAGAATCAATACTAAAATTCAGCCTACTACTGTCATAAAATAATTTTCCATTATGAAAAAAAATAAAATTCTAATTGTCCTCGGGTTTATCACATTGTCATATATGAGAAGTAAGAAGATTAGATAAACTCAAAGAGGGCTGAAAATGCTTGGGGCCATTATGTCGAGTAAAGATGCACTTCTGTAACTCTTATAGAAACAATAGACAATGGACAATATAAACAAACAATCACTTATAATATTTGAATGCAAACTCACGAGATTCTGCCAGTAGTGGTATTCTTCGGTGCACTTCTCCCTCCTCCAAGCATCCAAATCAAAAAAATTCATGCCATAAGCCCATGCGCATGCCTTGGGACTAAACTTGGCTTTGATCAGAGGGTGGGTGAAATTCATGTACTGTGCATAACGATGAAAAGATCCAAAACATGTCTCCACGGCCCCATTCACCTTTCCATCCATATCTATCTCCCAAAGCCCAGTCAAATCCCTTTGAACCACTATATCATCATCCAAGAACAGAATCTTATGCAACTTTGGATACATTTCAGGTAAATAGAACCTGAGATGATTCAGAATCGACAGATATTTTGGATTCCTGAACTTCATATTTGTTGTATCCTTTGTTGCATTCTCAAGTTTATTCTCAAAGTAGAACTTTTGTAAGTTTGCAGATTCAAGCTGTTTAAGCACTGGAACATAAGAAGAATTCAAGAATTTGTAATCCTCCACAGCCTTCACTTCAATATGAGCCCCATTATAATCCCTCATTTTGAACATCACTTGCATAGCCCCAAGATTCATTTTATCTGTCACGACATGAAACACATGCTTCCATGGCTCTTTTGTGTTTTTCACAGCTGAATTCACCACGACAGAAGCAGCAATAACATTATCGGAGAAAATTGCATAATGATAAAGCTTAGGGTCCTCCAACTCTATCTTGGGGGGCTTCCCTTCATCGGTATACTTATCGGGATGTGCAATTCGCTCTTCCATCAACCTTAAAGTCAAGCAATGCAAGCTTTTGGGGATCGACTTGGCAGCAATCAAGCTTGAGAAAGCACCCTGTTTTTTTGCTTTCGTCAACTGTTCATTTAATGCAAAGATATTATCCTTCAGTTTATGAATCTTCAGCTGATTATCAAAAGATTCTTTCGCCTCCGAAATCACTTGTCGTGTGACTTTAATTTGTGCTTTAACATCTTTCTCAAACTGTCTCAGTACTGACTCGTCAATTGAATTAGTCTCTGCATCAAATAATGCCTGATAAGAAGCTTTTGAGAGCAGATCGGTGTAATTACGAGAGAGTTCCGCAAAATTCCTAACAAGCTTTGAATTTTCAAGCTTGAGTTTCCGCGCATAGGAAGCATAAGTTAAAGCTAAACTTCTATGATCCCCTGCTTGTTTTCGGATCTGATCGATCCGAGGCTTTAATGGATCCGATTTTAGTGCCAGAACTGATCTTCTGACTGATCCCGAGCTAAATCCATATGAATCAACAGAAAAACCCTAAAATTAAGAAAAATAAAAATCATCAATACATTTTTGTCATTTGCTGAGATTAACATTAACAGAGAAATGAGAACATGAAAGTAATTAAACCGAAAAGAACATAACAAAATCATTTAATTCGAAGACAAATTAACGATCATAAATACAAAAGTAACGGATAAATAAATCTAATCAAAGCAACTATAACCGCATCTACACATTCATGTGTACAATAATACCAAAAATAAATAAAATAAACACACACATCACGTGCATTATTCACACTTCAAAAATCACAAAGTGTAGACTACATAGAGCGATATCTAGATATAAAAAATTTTTAAAAAAATTACTAAAAATGTTCATTTAAAACGAAAAAATAGTGATAAATACTTACAGAGTTGATGTCGGCAGGATTGGAAGAGGAAGTGAAAAGAAATGAGATAGTAAGGAAAAGTAAAACGGAGATCGTAAGAGAACCAACAAAGAATATGGAGCACCGAATGGAATGCCCGGTAACCCGATCTGACGCCGGAATACTGTGGCTCCGACCCGATTTTACAGCCATGTTTTCTCTTTACACTCTTGAATGTGTGTGTTCCGAGTGGGCAACAGAAACAGGGAAAAGGAGAAAGGGAGAGTGATTCACTGCAATAGGAAATGCTGATTTTATTGCAACTGATTGCATAATTGTGTTGTACGTTGGGGCGTAGTGAGAATTAATGTAAAAGAATTTGATATATTGCATTAAGGTACAAGTGGGTTGATTTGCAACTGCCGACTGCTGAGTAAAGAAAACGCGGTTGATGACGTGGATTAATTGCGAATGGACCCCACTAACATGGGCAGGAGAGATCAGTGTGATTAATAATTAATGTTAGATTTTTTTTAGTTCTTTATTAATGTGTTTTTAACTTGCTGATTTTGCATTATTGCAAGGTAAAAAATCCCTATGCGGCTAAGCCTATGTTTGGATAAACAATTTACAAACACTAGAATCACTTTTTATACATATATTTTGATTAATTTTTAATTGTTATTCGATTATTCAACATTCATTTCTACACTTCTCAAACATGATTTAAAATTTTCCCTAAAAACTATTTTAGAAGTATTTAAATAAAGAATTAAAAGAGGGATTTGGTGGCTTTAATTGATAATTACATTACCACATCAATAATTTGGGGTCTAATCTCACATACCTTTCTTATCGACCATTTCATGCCCATGTTTGGTATAAATAAAAATCAGATTTTCTTTAATCCCTTCGGTGGTGGCAGAGTTGATAGAGTAGATGAACTTGGAAATCGAAGGTCACGAGTTCGAATTCTCTGCCAACACTTCTTCGATTGAACCCGTCGCACCGGACTTGTCTAGTGGATTTATCTCTCCCGTGTGGTTTGCGAGTTATTGCACATGGAGTAAGGTTTACTCAATGCGCACTCACAGTGGTCGGGCCTCCGCTGACAAATAGCGACTGCGGGTTCCTACGTAAAAAAAATAAATCAAATTTTTAGTAAATTTTGGTTAAAGTTAATGGAATGTATAATTGAAAACTCGTGGATTTCAAATATGTGTGTGTTTGACTTTAGCTTAAATCTTTAACTAAATTTTAAGCCAAACCAAAAAATGACACATTTCCTTGTCGGCCTATGTTTTATCTATAGAGTTTAATTTTTTTAATCCTTTGTATATTATGACTCATTGATTTAGATTCAAGGTTAGATAAAACATTTATGATCACTAAAACCGTTATTAAAGTTTTATCACGTGACACAAATATAATTTTGAGTAATGATTTAAGTGTGACAAAATATTTCATTACACCAAACAAAACATTATTTATTAATTGAGATTTATAATAATTATCCTTGCTAGTATTGATATTGACGTTTGTCCTAGAACATCTTCTAAAGGTGAAAAGTTCATTATGATCTATAATGAACGATTTCAACCATCTTGAAGTAAAAATAAATAATAATTTGTAAAATCATGTAAAGTAAAAAAGTTCCGGTAAAAATTGGTGCAATCAATAGTTTAGCGTGTGTCGATTTAGTTCGAATGTACTAAAATTAGAGTAATAATTTCATTAAGATTGTAGATTGAAAAGAAAAAAAAAATTATCGTTTTGCCGTTTGGGTTGAGAGCGACGAGGAGATGCAGGAATTTGCACAATGTAGCCAAAATGCACCCTCAATATTTTCAGGATTTCTCAACTCGATTATTAGCAATCAGGCTTTTATTTGCTTCTCTTCGGTGGTCTAGAGAATGTGCGATTAAAAGGTAGGAAAATGTTTTGGAATTATCTGTAGAATATTTTATTATGTAAATATATGGTTAAAAATGAGTATGTAAAAAAAAAATGGGAGGCGAACATGGGCTTAAATTTCGACCAAGTAAATGAAATGTAAAAAAAGGTAAATTATCTATGGAGATTATGTTATGGCAAATAGATTAGAAGCCATGAATAATTTATTTAGACGGTGCTTGGTAGAGATTAAAATTGGATTTTTAGTAGGTTATGATAAAAGCTTTTGAAATGTGTGGTTAAAAAGTTGTGGGATCCATAAAAATGATTAATATTGATTTTTTGACTTTAACTTGAATATGATTAAAGTACAAATCAATCATTCAAGATTAATGATAAGACTTACAGCAGCGCGAGGCTGGAAAATCCCTAATTTGCTGTCCAGAAATAGGCACCATATCAAGGATGGATCTGAGAAAATCGGCGCAATATCAAGAAAGAATTGGCACCAAATTTGAAACAAAAAATTGATACCAAATCCACACTCGATATCGAAAGAGTGTAATTAGCTGGATTGAAAGGACAAATCTTGAGAAGACATAGTAATTAGCCGTGATCAATGACGAACTCACGTCAAAGGGAGGGGAAAAATTATGGATTATGCTACTTGTACATAAAATTGGTACGTAAGTGATTATATAAAATGATGTGAAGAAAAAAATTTGGATGAAAAAATTGATTATGTTTTATGTGGCGTTATATAACTCATTATGGCCTTGTTTGGTACGTATTAAAATCAAATTTTAATCTAAGTCAAAATCAAACAATCAATATTAATTACATCTTTCATGAGTCTCACTGCTTTTCAACCACGCATTTCAAATTTTTTTATTACAATCTATTAAAAATCTAATTTTAATCTCCCACCAAACACCCTCTATGTGAAGTTTGATGTACAGATAGCAATGTCCAAGAACTATATAGGAAAGATTTGAATTTGTCTTCACTTTACCATTATTCTGACTTGAACGTCGAAGAGTCTTCACCAAGGAAAAGCCCAGCACCTCATTTGATGTTGGTTAACTTAGTTCATGTTTGGTTTAACTAAAAAAGTTGATAAAAATTGAAGTCAAAATCAACAATCAATTTTAACCACGTACATTTAATGGGATCACAACTTTCATCAATTTTTCAATCACACGTTTCCTTAACTTCTGTCAAAACTATGAAAAAATTGATTTTTCGAAGGGCAAAAGCTGCAAAAACTACAAAGGCTCAGCCGATAGGAAAAAAAGGCATTAGCACCTGGGTTTTGGCCAAGGCATAACAAGAAACAACAAACAAGCATATACACTCGCTAAAAGTAACTTCTATTAAACATTAGATACAGAAATTCTTGTTGAAGTAACACTTTCTTTCTTTTTTTAGTTTTTAGAACAAAAAATACAGAGTTTAATTTGCACGCTTGATTAAGTAGAAAATTAGTATCTATCTCCTCCATTATGATGCACTTTCTTGCCTTGCCTACTCACATTGTGCAACCATCCAATTCCTTTAATGGCTTTGGATATATTCCTAACAACATTAGGCCTTCCTATTCCCAAATTCATCTTCCCTGCTGAGAATTTGAGGGCCTGTAAGCAGCACAATTGGCCATCATCGTTATCATTCTCGTCTTGTTCGCGCGATTGGATTTCAATTTTCTTGTTCTTGTTCTTGATCTCGTTCTTGATCTTGTTCTCGTTCTTGATCTCGTTCTTGTTCTTGGTCTTGTCATTGATCTTCTTCTTCGTGTCGCTTTTCGGCTTTGATTTGTCTGAATCCATCTCATAGGTCTCCCACAAAGAGTCCATCCCTTCACCTCCGTCTGCATTGTGTCTCTCTTCAAATAACTTGCATGCCAATGTCCTCTTCCACTCCTTCTCCTTCCTCATTGAACCATAAGTCCCGAGATTTTGACCCTCGGAACTTTTGACTTTCGAAGTGTACTCTTCACCATTATCAGTATAGTCGATATCAAGGCCACATGCCTTGATCTTCGAGTTGAACTCTTTTCCGTCATCAGTAAAATTATTCATTGTCTTGGATCCGTTTCTTGTCAAAGACTTCTCTTTTTCGACGAATTCATTGGCTTTCGTGCTCGATGTCGGCTCAACTTTCTTGCCTTTCACATTACAAGTCTCGGTTTCAAACTCATCTAGTACTTTTAGAAAATCCTCTAATCTTTTCTCCTCCAATTTTTCCGTAAGAACTGAATTTTCTTCCAAATTACCTGTGAAAGCCTCGGAATCTTCATGGCTGGACCTCACTTCCGATTTCTCCTCCAAGACTTCTACAGTGATTCCTTTCACATCGACTTCGGACTCCCCAAACACGATTTTATACACTTCAAGATCCTCCATGCAGTGAAATTCTTCATGTTCATCATCATCAGTAGAAGATTCAGCAGCAAAATTTTTATAAAAACAGGGTATGACGGTGAGGAGAGAGAGAGAAAGAAGAGAAGTTGTGATGAAGAGAGGGGATAGAAAAGAAATGAGTTTCAGAAGGTATGGAGAGAAGAAAATGAAGTATGAGAAGTAGAGAGGATGAGAGAATATGAAGGAACCAAATGAGATCATCAAGTCTGAGATGAGAAGACTGGAAAAATGGGTCTTGAATCTGCTTGAAAAACACAACTCAGACATTTTTTCTACAGAGAGAGAGAGAAGAAATGAAAAACGGAAGATGGTGAAGAAATGGGGAAGAAGGCGAAGAAGAAGAAGATGATGATGGATTCTTTG
>CAIGRL010010750.1:0-10030 GCA_903798325.1 Fraxinus xanthoxyloides | reverse complement strand
ATGAGGTGTCTTGGGTGGAAATAATTAATATATATTATATTATAATTTAATATTTAATAAATCTATTTACCACCTGATTTTTGAAATAATTAGGCAAATTTGTTAGTTTTGAAAAGTAATTATCATATGTAGGTTTTTTGTATTGTTCCCTAATTATATTCTTCCTAATCCAATGTGATGACCTTATTGGGCAATTCTACTGTTGGGCCGTCTATCAAATGGCTCGAGTCCAAACCTGGCAAGACTGGACATGATTATGACGCAAGATTTGACCCGAACTGGGCCTGGTAAGGACTTAATAAAGATTTTTTTTCTTCAGTAAATCCTAACATAGATAATTGATTGACAGAATTGAGTTGAAAAGGAAAGAGAATAATTCAAGCCAAAAAAAGAAAAGAAAAAGAAAATGAACATTAACCCAGCAATTATTGGGATCTAACATATTTATCAGGTCCAAGCATGTACTGGCGGCAAAATTAGATGAGATTAAACAATATAATGAATAAGATGGTATATCTTTATTTTCTTAGGTTTAATATGGTTTTGTTGTCATTTTAAAAGAATCAGTTTTTTGTTGTGAAAGACCTTCTGGCATAGTCGATTAAGTATTTGACAAACTTTTGTTTCAAAATTGCTGTAAATTTATCATTTTAGAGTTTGATTGACAAAGATATAAGGATTAATAGCAGAAAATCCCCTAGATACATTTTCATTTGCGATATACTTCCTTACTTATTGGAAATCGCAAAAAACCCTCATATTTGAGACATTTTGTGCGAAAACTCCCCACACCGTAAGATTTTCCGATAAAAACGGTAAAAATGTCAAAATTAAAAAGTATTTGTGGTACTATTCCACTGCGTGTCCTTTCGATTAACTTCTCCTTTGTTGGATACGCGTCAATATTGATCTTCACAAAAATTAGGTTCTTTTCACGCAAAAATGATCTCACCGCAATATAGTCCCTACAATTCGATCGCAAGAAAAATCTAATTCTTCCTTGTAGTTCTATTTTATCTGATTCTTTCAGTGATTTAATCACTTTCAGACCTAGAAGATTGAATTTCATAACGTGTGGCGCGGGCTTCACTATAGCGGCCTCCTCGTCTCCATCGTCATTTCTTCATTCTCTCAACGACGACCATTGCCTCGTTATGGCAGCGGAAAAGGTATTACTCGTCTCCGCACAGTACCTTGGGACTGAGAATATGGCTTTTGACATTTATTTCTAATTAGATAAATTAATTTTGAGGAAGAAGATTAAGTAAGTTGGCGTGGAAAATAAAATTTTAAAAGGTTGAGATTGTTGGTGGTACATAAAAAAATTTGGGTATAATTTGTAAAAGAACAAAAAGTTTAGATACTAAAATTACAATTATTACTTTTTAATTTGGACATTTTTACTGTTTTTAATGGAAAATCTGACGGTATGGGGTTTTCGCACAAAATATTTTAAATATGGAGGTTTTCTGCGATTTTCAATTGGTAGATGATAGATGGTAAATCGCAAATGGAAACGTTTTTAGGGAGTTTTCTACTATTAATTCAATATATAATTACTTAAATGAATATTGATCGTATAACAATGTACTTTATTATTATAATTACGTTAATAGTGTTTCATAACAAAATATTTATATTTTCTTCATAACAATGTGTAATATTATCAAATATTTTTCTAAGAAACAAAATACAAGTGTAGTCCATATGGTAGATAAATATTCAACAAAATTTAAAATAGTTTTTTATGAATCAGATTTATAGCAATTTGGTTTCTCAATTTATTTTTTTCCCATATCAATAAAACTAGTAATAAAAGGAATTAATTTAATTAATTAGGATTAACATTAGCTTTTAACTTAATAGATAATTGGAGAAGCTAAAAGCAGTGTATGAAAAATTACTCTCAATCTGCCGTCAAATAGTACAAATTCTTCTATGAACAATTTTTTAATTGTTAGATAATCATAATTTAGATCCAAAAATCAATCTCAAACTGACCTTAATTTACTGAGTTTTACCTGTTCAATACAAGATTACAATTTCTCCTATTAAATGTATTCAAGAAAATTCTCCGTATTTTGATTTCATAGCGGTCACCAATGAAGAATTTATAGACTTATCATCATCATCTTTAAATTATCTTGAATAGCATCCTCTGTCCCTTGATCAATTACTTATAAGTAAAAAAGAATTAAAAATTACTTGCAAATAAATAACTTAATAACTTTCATCTTTGATCAATATAAAATTATTTACTTTATAATTTATTTAAATATTTTTATGATTTGTATGTGAAATCGTTTCATTGGAACCTTTTTTTTAAAAAATAAAATAAAATCTCAAACCTATTAATTTCTTGTAATTCTTTTATTTGATAATTAGAAAAAGAGCCTCCCTTTCAAATCCATTATTTCAAAAGGACATATTCATCCAATCAGAGTCTTTTCAATTAAAGACGCATCTGTGAAAATGATTAGAACTGGACAAATGATAATGAACAAAATATGTGACACGTCAGTGTTTAATTTTCTATCTAACGTACTAAACTCATTCCATTAAGGTTCTTAATAGTGATCACGAAAATGACACAATATTTAGTCGACAGCTTTTTTTTTGTAATTTGTCAGGAAATATTTTACATCCGAACTATGTTATTTGTACCTAAAAGTTTGACAACTTTTTTGACAAAACACCATATGGGGGCCCCCTATTGTGGGGCGTCTTTTAGGTACAAGTAGAATTATTGTTTACATCATATGACATAAAATTTGACCCGTTGTGCTGTCTTCGTAGAAGTAGCGACATGTACAATGTTTCTCAAGGTTCAATTATTACATTGACAATAGTATGTTGTGGGAACTTGAGTAATTTTAAATCCGCAGTCTAAAATTACAATCGCAACGTTAAATCAAACGCGGTATAATATTACAAGAATCAATAAAATCAAACATAATATGGTGTAATAAAGAATTGTAATCGAAACTATTTTCTCGTGATTTATGAAATAATACATAGTTAGATGTTAAGTTGTGGAACCCAATTTTTATCGCAATGTAGAGTTCGTATACTCGCTCTGTCCCATGAAGATAGTCATATTTCTTCTTTCACATGGATTGAGAAAATTTAGTTATTATAATTGAAATAATAAATTTTACTATCATTCTTCCAATATTTGAGGTAATTAAACTATTCTTGGTTTTAATTATTGTTTAATGCAATAATAAAGGTAATTAACATCCTAAAGTCATCCAATACAAATACAAAAGAATAAATGTCATGGAAGATGAAATTATTATTATTATTAATTTATTGTTCCAACTACAATTGAATAATGACATGGTTTATATTTGTGATACAAAACACATTAAATAATGGCATATTAGGAAACTGAAATATTAACTACACTCTCAAATAAGAAATAAGACCATAATTTATGACACACGAAAAAGAAAAATAAGACTATCTTTATGGGACGGAATGAATACAAATCAAGGTTAGAGAAATAAGGAGCCCTAATTTTTCTTATAAATAGGAGATATCATTGCAATTTTATGAAATTATCATAAAAAGAAAGATGAATGTTAGATAAAATAAGATGCATGATTTTTCTTTTGTAATCTATTATCATTATAGTGAATCACTAGCGGAAGAGGAATCGGTTTCACATCGAGGCGAAATTCTATAAGTTTTTTGTGATCTCATGTGTTTATTTTCTTCTACGAATTTATTGCTCTCGATAGCATTGAATTGTGATCTCTAATTCTCAACACTAAACATAAGATGAAATATCAAAATGTTACTATTGTAGTCAAAGAACTATGAATAGTTTCTTGGATTCGAAAGTTTTCTACTACGGAATTATGTAATTCATCATTTTGTCCCCTTCTTGAATTAGACTATAGAGTCAATAAATTCTGCCACAATAGTGTTTAAAGTGCATGCAATCTTGTCAAAATGTGTCCATATTTTTCACAAAATCCCAAGAATATTATACAATTTAAGAAAAAAATATTTTTTCACAAAATTATGGGCATAAGTTCTTATGATGAACTGTGTCATGCTATGAATGGTTGTGTGTTTGATGACAGAACTTTTGTGTGGTGAGGTTTGGTCTGCTAAATGGGATGTCCTTATAAGTCTAAGGCATTTTCAATAATGCACACATGGGATTGTCCCAAGAGGAAAAATCATTTTCCCAACCCTTTAGCCATGTTTGGATTGAGGATAAAGGAGGGAAGGGAAAACAAATTGGGATTGTTTAATTTTTATAAGTGGATAAGTAGAAGGAAAAATCATTTTCCCAACCCTTCAGACATGAAATGCTAAGATGGATATCTTGTGATATTCAAATGAAAAAGATAAGAGACGGAATTGACATCGATGGAGGACGAATTCAATGAAAGTCAATTTAGGACCCATTTGGCACTTTTGAGAAGTTAAAATGAGCTTTTGAGATTCAAAAGTTGATTTTGGATCTGTTGGTTAATTTTATAAAATATGCTTCTTCTAATTAAAATACTTTTAGAGAAAATTTATCAAATATGATTTCCTCTTAAACCTCATTCGGCAGAGAAAAACTCTTTTAGAAATTAGGTTTCCACACTAATAAATGTAGTTTTTTCGGAAGGCTCTTCTACAATAAGTAGAAACAAATATAATCTTTAGCATGCTCCAAAAAAAGAGTCTCGTAACCAAGAGTGAAACACGCAAAACATGTTAGAAGGGAGAGTAGTGGATCAAAATTAATATATAGTATGTTACTGTAACGAATTGAGTAAAAAAGAATTGAACTGAGTAAAAAAATGATCGGCGTAGCTAACATCTATGTTGGAAAAAATGAATTAAATGGTGAATGAGATGTAACAACAATTTTGATTTCAAATTCTCTAGTTGATTTTTCATGGATTTAGAATCAATTATGAGATATAACAACAATTTTGATTTCAATTTTCAATTAAATTGGTGGTTACAAAGCCCTCATGACTATTTAACATTTTTTGTGTCAATGAAAAAATAATAGGAAATTGAAATCCCCTCATCCTAGTACTATGTAAGGAGATGTTCTCATTCCATACACCAGAATTTGGGAGTTCTCTCTAAATTTCCATTTTCTATCTTTGTTTTCAAGAATTTTGTTCTTTGTAGTTTAGATGTTTTTTTTGTTCTCAATTCGCTTAAAGTAGTGACAATGTACTAGTCAATTGCTTCCAACCATTATATCATGGGAGACAGGTACCATCCATCATCTTGCACCATAGTCGAGGCAAATCTGGTTTAAGAAAATCGTGTGAAACACAGACTTCGGTTCCTTTCAAAAGCGCTACTACATCAACAACCAGATTTTCTTTATTTTATTGTTACTATTTAATGTTTATTTCCATTATTTTATAATTCCAACAGTTCTACTAATTTCTTTTTGTATTTTTCCTAACAATCTTTTCTTCTCCATCCAAACATACTGCTAGAGGTCTGGTTTACAATGCATAAATATTCCAATTTCAATACACTTCCTTCAGCTTCATGAGAACAACTTCTAGTGGAGATTATGACTCTTTCAATTATCAAAACTTACCAATGCTTTTTCAGTAATTCTCTCATTACTTGAAAATATAATCTGTCTTCCTGTTGACTGCTATTCTCCATACACTTCAAGAACAAGAAGAAAAAAAAGTTCGCTTTATTTTCACCTTCCAACCCAACATTTTGTCTCTGAACCGAGGAGAGAAGGGGCTCGACAAATTGTTTTCCGATAGCACCTGCACCAGTAGAGATTTTTCAATTTTGAGTTTGGAATTTCATGGAACTAAAGGCTATTATCATTTGCACTCTACTTCTGTTTCCCCTCCTTTTCACTCCATGCATTTGCAGAGGTTTGTATTTTGAACTTAGAAAATTCCATTCTCTGTAATGTATGATGAACTTATAGGAAAATGGCGATTTTGCAGGGAAATTGGATGTAAAAACCATGGAATCAGAGATTTATGTTATTGATTATAAAGGTCCAGAGACTCATACCAACATTCCCCCACCAAGTGGATCTCGTAATCACCCTAAAATTCAACATCAAGGAACAGTGGCTCGTGGAAAATCCAAAGGTCTGATTTATAAAGCCAAGAAAACTGTGAGACCCTCTTCACCCAGTTCATTTAGTTGTTATATTTATTGGAATGACTTCTACGGTTAAAAGTTTAAACTATTAAAGAGATAAATTATTAAGGGTGTCTGCTCATGCTGGCAGTTTCAGCTTCATATTAAGGGTCAAGATCGATTTATCACTAGCATCAATACCGATACCATGAGTTTCCTTACCTTCAGGCTTGTTATCCAAGAACTTGTTCAGAAATATGATAATAAAATGAACATAGGCTTGATGAAATCCCCGTGACTAGGCGTAGTGAAGCGAAAAAGGTTTTTGCATCATGTAGAAAATGCAAAGGGCAGTCCAGATTCATTTTTCTCTTTTTAAGGTTTCGTGAGTCGTGAATGAACAACTTGGTCTAAAAACATAAGATGTTAAAGGAAGGGAGAATAATTTATTTAATTGTATCTTGAGCAATGATGTCACTTTGCTCCGATTTCTCAATAATTATGGTTGTGCTTTTTCAGGGAAAGAAAATTAATGGATGATCAAACTTTGAGTGTACTATTTTGGATGAAGTTGCATCAGCTGAATTCCCTTCTTAATTTAAGATATATTGCAGTGTTCATTGAGACATAGGAGAGTATTAGTCCCTGAAAATTCCTCATTTGTGTTGTGTTATGTTGATTAAATTGTGGGGCTGTTTTGCAGTTGTAAATCAGTACTAAATAATCATAGATAAAGATTATATTTGCTTGCCATTGTCTCTATACACTGTCTTTGAGTATTCTAGAAGATCAAGAATCCCTCGAATTCAATTATTACCCTATGGGATTCAAATTCGGAATCAGGCTTGGTTCAGACAAGTACTTCGAGCCCATTTGACAGCGCTTTTGGTTCTTTTAGAAAAGTTTCAAAAAAATAACCTTATATCAACTTTCTCTAAAAACTCTCTTAACCAAATAAAATACTCCTGAAAAATTGCCAAAAAGGTTCAAAAACAGCTTCTTAATCTCAGAGGCAACTTTTAACTTTTCAAAAATCATGTCAAACGAAACCTTCATCATCTACTGAGTGAGATAATTAGAGATGTCTTTACGATTTTGTCATGCCATCAAATTAACGATGTTTCTTTTACCAAAATTACATGCCATAACATAATCCTAGTGCAACAAAAATCCAGGGCACACTTTACCAATCTCTATCAGCAACTAGAGAAACCGTGCTTAAGAAACTTATCTAGGAAATTGTGTCCCTATAAATGAATCGTGAATTTTCACCCATAAGGCATGCATTGAATAGCACTTGTGCTATATATTCAGATTAAAAGGGCCAAGTATTAAGCTTGACTAGCTTCTTAAACTGGCAGTACGTATTCCCTTGGGGCTAACTCGAAACCTCTCACCAAACTGCCAAGAAAATGAGTTCGAGAAACAAAATGATGGTCAGGTCACGGGGCAAAGAAGAAACAAAATTTGACTGAATGGTTCATATAAAACAATAATATGTTCGGCCTGTTGGCTCGTCCCAAATGGGGCATGGAGAAATGTAGCAGGCTCGGGTTTGCCCACCCGCCAAGGCATATAAGCAAGACCATTTCAGACTCGCTGCAACCAGTTCGACCTGATTGACACCACTAGTCTGCTGTCAATCAAGCAATTACTAAACTCAGGAACTTCATTCCAACAGCAAATTTAATGCTACAACTGGCTAGATGATGACTCTTTGAACAGCTTCTATCACGGCACACCAAAACTTCAAAATGCAAAAATACCTAAACCAGACATGACAACTCAACATACCAAAGCTACATGATATAGTTGCTAGTCAAACAACATAACTTCAAAACAATATCCGATAACATAACAAAACAAACAGCATTCATTCATCCGGTCTGCTAGTAAAACAACAGGATTTCTAAATTATCAAGTTAAGTTGTATCAAGCATAATGGGAGAACGAGTCCTAAAACATTGTAACAATCTCTACGAAGTTTCCGAGATTGGAAATTTCTGACACTGCAGCTCAACATGGAAAGGAAACAACCAATTCTATCCCATTCTATCAAAATCTATTCTCCTGGTGCTGAAACGCCTTGCTTCAGTTTTTCCTTCTTCATTTTCTTCTTGGAGATTGGCTTCTTCTTCTTCAGAGGAAGGGTTTTTTGGGCATACACATAGAGTACATAATTTCCAACAAGGAATAACAAGAGCGGGCCTCCAACTAGAAGTAAGACGATCAATCCTGGGTTAAACCCTTTGGCTTCAACATCCTAGGCCACATATTTCCGTCATTGATCAGATGATTAATCAAAAGTGGCATTAAATTCCCACAATTTAAGATGATGTAAAACAAAAGAAGACGGAAAGCAATAAGAAACCATGAAAAAACTTGTTATAGTTCCTAATCAAACCTTTTGCAAAAGAACAATCAGATGACGAAAAACACATTTATTATAAAAATAGCATGTTTGCTGGCATATCCTCAAATTTTTTTGGTCCTTGCTATTATTCCATGGGACCATGGCAACATAACTACTAACCCTGTTTTACGAGTTCTCTCAAAATGTTTGCAAAACTTAAGGATGGTCTAAGGTTCACACTTACTATGTTAATTGGTCAACTTACAGACATCTAAATGCAGAATGGAAAATAACAAATCCAACAACGGGCATAAACTTGTTTCAGGCATAACTAGTGTAAACTATTGGGCACTGCTAGGTAGCACAGGTTTCAAAATCAGATATGTTTTCTCCAAATGCCGATTTCAAGGCCTTAATTCAATGTTGTTGAACATAATAACAAATCATTAGAATCTTTTCCTAGAAATAGTCCACCCAACCAGATAACATTAAATTTTGAAAATATCCCAAACCAAGGCGAATATATTTGCTTCATAATCACCAGATTTCATAAAGAAAACTTTCTTCTTTTATTGTATCTACCGAAAGAACTCATTCAATTGTGCATGTGTCATAATTTTGTTGAGTCCGTTAAATCTGAACTGGAAAATTGAATAAAGAACCCAAGGGAAAACTAGCACATTTGTCCAATTTCTGAAAAAACAATCGTTCAATCCAATTAGGAGAAAAATATTTTTAATCTTGTCTCTTTTTTTTATCAATGCCATGGGCATGTAAAAACTGTAGAAACACCAAGACTTTTGATCACAGTATCTGCTTTCCATAATTTCAACGACATAAATAAATTTTTTTTTTCCAAATCCTCATAGAACAAACCCACAATTCTTAACAATTAAATTTCAGCGCATATCTCATTAAATAATTTTTTTTCCTTATCAAAATCAAATGCATATTACGCATCCAGCATCGATCTAGCATCGCGTCAATAGAACTAAAATAAATATGCATATCACAATTCACAAATAAAAAGTTCAAACAAATCAGGACAATGTAAAACAAGGCAGATCATTCTTGTGCGAGTAAGTAAATGTACAGCATCATTTTTACCCAAAAAAAAAACCCAAGATCATAACATATAAAAAGAGTTAAAATCAATTCCAAGCAAAACAGATCTCATAAATCCAGATTTTTTTAAAAAAATCCAAAATATAATTAGAGATCTCGGTAAAAAAGAACGTACCATTCGTTCAAATTTCAGAGCAACGTCACCTTTGCCTGATTCTTAATCCTTTTGTTGAGGTCTATATGGAAAGTAATGAGGAAATTAGTGCAAGTGTTGGTATGAAATAAGGACTTCCGTTAGCATAACAGTCCGGCGAATA
This sequence comes from Fraxinus xanthoxyloides, assembly GCA_903798325.1. Taxonomy (NCBI): domain Eukaryota; kingdom Viridiplantae; phylum Streptophyta; class Magnoliopsida; order Lamiales; family Oleaceae; genus Fraxinus; species Fraxinus xanthoxyloides. The sequence continues at coordinate 205 of CAIGRL010010750.1, read as the reverse complement.
ATTTACACAGGCCCTTCATTTTTTCCTGTGATTTAATTCGACCCAAGTTCTACAGTTTTGTTTGTTTATACCACACTTTTAATATATGATTAATTTTTTTTTTTTTCGACTAAATAATAGAGAAATTGACATGTCAGAATTTATGGTCCGTTTGATTGCAAGGGTGAAAAATATGTGGAAAAAAAATATTTTATAGGGAAAAGAT
>CAIGRL010010749.1:0-11906 GCA_903798325.1 Fraxinus xanthoxyloides | reverse complement strand
ACTCCACTATTTCTTATTTTTAAAATGAGCTAATGAGTTTTAAAATGATTTGGGCTGTAAAATTAAAATTATGAAATGATCTGATTTATTTAATTAATTTGTTAATTTATTTAGAAAAATAAAATAATTTAATTGATTCAATAAAAAAATTAAAAAATTATTTAGTTTCGATTCTTATTCGGTTCTTCGGTTCTTGATCTAGACCCAAAACTTGACCCAAACTCATCGGTTCTCGATTCGAGTATCCATTCAGGTATTTAACTTATGAAGAACCGCTCGATTCGGTTCAGATTCAAGACTTTTGGACACCCCTACTAACTGGTGTATATATATTCCTATTGAAATCGCACATGAAATAAGCCTCTCTTGTTTCATCGAACTAGTAGTGTCATCGAACACGCGCGGACTCAGCACCCGACGAGGGGGTGTGACCGCCCGTGCTAGATTCGTCGTAGTCTTCAATACAGGAAGAAGGGAAGAAAAAGACCATATTTTCAGTTTGGTCCCTTTTTTTTAGTTAGATCCTTTTGTTTTGGGTTGAGAGAGTTAGGTATTCAAAAAAGTTTGAGCCTTTATTTTTTTAGTTTTGGTTCTTCTAGTTTTGTCCTTTGGTTTTGGCCCTTTTCTTCTCAACTTTCCATTTCTGTTTCTGTTTTAGTTCTTTTTTTTCTGAATTTGAAGAAAACAAAAAGAATTAAGAAGATTAGCATTTCAAATTTCAGTTTTTCACCCTTTAGTGGTAGGCTAGTTCGTCTATAGCCTTTTACAGTTTTACAAGGAGAGAAATATGAGTTGATGTGGCTTTGATTTTTGAATTATATTCTACACTAGTAACTAATGAGTAGTGATTACTAATCAGTGAAAAGTGAAAACTGTGGATGAATTTGTGATTTGTCAAGATGTTAGATGTTGCATGTTGTCAAATTGGATAGTTTGGATTGTTAGAGTGATTTTAACTTTCAACTATTTATTACTTATTAGATTGATGTCGTTTTAATTGAAACGATTTTTGCAGATTATGGAACGATTTTTTCTACTGAAACGAAGTCCATACCTAATTCTTGTACTTCTAGCTGTGCATCTAGTCCCGCTATTACTTTTAGTCAAGCACTTGAATTGTTAAATAATACAAAGTAGTTTCAGGTCCAATTTAATGTGGATGATCTTGTTTCTGATCCATGGAAACGTCCCCCATCGAGTTAAATATTAATAAGCAATCTCGTTTTTGATCGTTGATTGTCGACGGTCAATGGTCAACGATTAACATTCGATCCGCTCGTACTGAACTTTTGTACTGGGTTCGTCATTGCTCGAACAGATGGACATGATGTTTGGAGTACCAAATGAGGTTAGCTATTTTCCTAACATAGCAGTCTTCTCTTTCTTGTCATTTTTCTCTAGAAAATTCAAGTCTCCCCAACACTGCAATCTGTCTCATCTCATCTGTATATGCAATCAGTTTCGTTCATCTATTTCTATCAACCATCTAAACTAATTAGTATTAATACTTTGGCCATACTAATGTCTCACACTATTGCTAATCTTTGTAATCATCTATACTAATTATTTACATTTTTATTTTTAATCAAATCCATTTATGTTTGTAATGTGTGAGATCTTGTACATTGGACGTTGAGATTTTATTTTTTATTTTTTATCGATATTGAAATCAAATCCTGCATGACCATCTCTCAATCAACTTCACAAAAATCTACAACAGTGAGTTTGCTCAGTCTTTGCAAAAAGGGAGATGCACATTTTTAAGAGATTCGATGTCTACTCAAACAAGGCTATTGACAAGGGCTGAGTTGAATCTACCTCGGCCCTTGATTTGAGTATCAAAGCTCTAGAATTTAAAATAAAACAAAGAAAGAATTTTGACTTAATTATAAATTATTGATTACTGAAATATCCTTGCCTTGACTTGATGTGATGTTTATTGAAAAAGTATGTCTTTTTAGATTTATTAGGGGCGCCTTCTGCCGCAGGTGCCATTTTGTCAAACTTTTTGTACACCATTTTGTACAAGAAGAATTATCCTTCCTTAGGACTTCTTGTCAGAATTGAACAAACTTATGTGAGTTTACAATGATTTCCTCCTTGGGGATGAAATGCAAATCAAGTTGGATATAGTGGGTTCGTCTTCTAGGTTAGTCTTTCTTTCTTGCATATTGAATGAACTTCTTTCATGAACTTGATTTCTAGATATTAACATCTTGAGATTGACCATATGCCGTGGGATGATCCCGGCCATACTTTGGCAAGAGCTGATCACTCTAGGCTATTCTTGGCCATCTCTTTAAGTCATGATCTCGGCCTTAGCCACTTTATGACTCGGTTTGTTGATATACTAGCATTCGTTCTCATGTAATCTCATTTTGATCCAAAATATCATGTCAATTTTGGTTGCAGTATTCTCTTACTGCAAATTTTGTAATAATATAATTGAGAAGCAAATAAATAACTTTATAACTGCGTAATCAAACTATTATAAGAACATTCACAAAAATAAATATTACAACATACACCACCTTGAGATCGAAATGAAAAAATAAAAAATAAAACATTATTTTACTGAAAAAATTTGTGTATCTTATCCATTAAGAATTTCTAGCTGAATAATATGTTAATGGTTATTGCTTCTTCTTATACGTCTCATATACAGACAAAATAAATGATGTTAACTTGGATGAATTTTATAATTTATTCACATAATCTACTTTTAAGTTAATAGAAATATTGGGCTGCCCCTAATTTGATTTTACTGTTGTGGGCATTAGCTAAAGGCATGATGCAACCGGTGAGGTTAGCCACCCTACCAAAAGAAATGCCAAATTCCATTGGGAAAAGCTTTTCTGTCAACATTACAATACGACAAAATATATTATGGACCATTTTTTTTAAAAAAAATTATTAATTGGTTGGTCCTTTATAGAACATATAATTATCATCAAGCCCTTATTTGCAAACAATTCCTTTTTGTTGTTTCTGTGTGAGGCACACTCAGATGGTGACTATAAAGATTCCAATTTTTGTTCACCTATTTCCCCAGTAAGCGGCCTTGGCTTTTCCTTTATCACAAATCTTAAAATCTTCTTATTTCTCCCCCTCCCTCTTAACACCCCAATACTCTCCCCCTCTATTTCTAGTCTACTATATCAACTCCAAGAGCACAAGAAATACCTCATGCAATGGCTATTGATAGTCCAATAACGAGCGAGCCATTCGTGTCTCAGTCTAAAAATGTACAGAACGATGATTTAGTAAAGAAATCACTAGTGTTTGATGCCTCGTTGCTACAACATGAGTCTAATATACCTTCGCAGTTCATATGGCCAGATCATGAAAAGCCTTGTGCCAACCCGCCGGAACTTTATGTTCCACTAATTGACTTGGGCGGCTTCCTATCCGAGGACACCATGGCCACCGTGGAAGCATCCAAGCTAGTCGGGGAAGCATGTCAAAAGCACGGTTTCTTTCTAGTAGTGAATCATGGTGTTGATGCGAAACTCATATCAGATGCTCATCTTTACATGGACCAATTCTTTGATCAACCTCTTCATGAGAAAAAAAAAGCTCAGAGAAAACTTGGTGAACATTGTGGATATGCTAGCAGTTTTACAGGGAGATTCTCCTCCAAACTACCATGGAAGGAAACTCTTTCTTTTCGATACTCTGCAGAAAAGGGCTCTTCTCACGTTGTCGAAGATTATTTCAACAAGACATTAGGCGAAGATTTCGTGCATTTAGGGTACGAAAACCTTACCATTTGAATTCATTTCTTGTTTAGAAACAAAGCAAGTGCATGAATTCCTTTTCCAAACATAATATTGATGTTCCCTCCAGCTTAAGTTTTTAAATGATGTGTTTAAACACGTACCAAATAGTATTCAAATTCGATTCTAAACTGCTTCGCACATGTGCAGGGAAGTTTACCAAGAATACTGCAATGCGATGAGCAAATTATCTCTAGGGATCATGGAACTTTTGGGGATGAGCCTTGGTGTGAGCCGAAGACATTTTAAAGAGTTTTTCGAAGAAAATGAATCGATAATGAGATTGAACTATTATCCACCGTGCCAGAAACCAGACCTTACCTTAGGCACAGGACCTCATTGTGACCCTACATCCTTAACCATCCTCCATCAAGACACGGTAGGTGGCCTTCAAGTTTTTGTCGAAAATGAATGGCAATTCATCGCTCCAAACTTTAACGCTTTCGTTGTCAACATAGGAGACACTTTCATGGTAAGTATTTGTTTGCTACACTGTACTAAACAAAATTCTTATTAATTTATAATATTGTCACGTACCAGACAGTAGATCTTTGGAGTATTGAAAAGCTTAAGAAATTAATTGGGTTTATTTTTATTATTTTTTCTCAGGCCCTATCAAATGGAAGATACAAAAGTTGCTTGCACAGAGCAGTGGTAAACAACAAAATTCCTAGGAAATCTCTTGCTTTTTTTCTTTGTCCCAAGAAGGATAAGGTGGTGAGCCCACCAACTGAATTGGTGGACTCCAATAACCCTAGAATATATCCAGATTTCACGTGGCCAGCCCTCCTCGAGTTTACACAGAAGCACTACAGAGCTGACATGAATACCCTCCAAACTTTCTCAAACTGGCTTCAACTGAAAACATCTGAAAGTATAGTGTCCTGAATTTAACCTAGTTTTCGACGTCGTCCGTGTTACCCCTAATTATCCCCTCTCCAAGAAAACTACTGCAGGAGGAAAGTTATGGAAGATCGAAATGAATTTTGGAGAAATAAATTAAGGGCACTAGCTACTGTTTATTTCTCTTGATCAATCTGTTAAAGCAAATTTATGAATTATAGGTTTATGATGAATAAAAGAACAGATTTTTACTATTTCTTATACGAGGCAATTTTTAAATTTCATTTTGAGCACTTAGTACAATTATCATGTCAATATCTTTAAATATATCTTTTTCTCATAATTGCAGAATATATAACCAATATGGTATCCAAGGTAGATGCCTCAGTAAATTTTTACTAACTTTTCTACTGTTTCAATTGTTGCAGTATTTTTACTTTTTTCTTTTTGCGACAGTATCATAAAATTTGTCATTTATGTTTGGTATATATATGCCACACATGATATTAACTTTTAACCCCTCACAGTATTATCAAAACCAAGCAATTCATAAACTTGGCCGATTTAGTGGAGCAGGTGAATGCGGTGACCGAATGTCACGAGTTCGAACTTCCTGCCAATACTTCCTCGATCGAGCCCATCGCATTGGGCTTATTTAGTACTGTTTATCTTTCCTGTGTGATTTCCGGACTATTCCACATGGAGCGAAATTTACCTAATGCGCACTCACGTATAGCGGCCTCGAGTTTCTACGTAAAAAAAATAAAAATAAAAATCTTCAAGTTTCATACAAAAATAAAAGACGATACAAATATTTCATTTTATGGTGAGACTGTATTATGATATTAATTATTCCAATAAAATATAAGGTTTTTGATAAAATCCAAAGGGAAATTAATTAAATGATGAATGATTGAAAAGAATAGGAGATAGAATCCATAGAGGATTTCATAAAGAATTGTGTTGTCATTATTAATGTCATTTTATTATATATATCTGGAGATTTGGAAGTTTGTGACAATAAAGAATGCCAAGAAACACTTGCGACATTGTCCTTATGTTTGTCTTTGCATGCTACAACATTCTTCCTATGATATTATATTTCACTAACTACCAAAACTATTTGAATTGCAAGTCCCAATATAAAATAAAATAAAATAAATAATTAAATACACTTATGCATATGTGTGTGTAAGCTTAACACTCCTGTCACTATTCTTGGCATTTTCTTCAAAATTTATCCCCAATTTAATGAAATTTTCCATTTGGGAGTGCCTATAGGCTAGAAGAATTCACTCATTGATAATTCAAAATTCTAGTCCATTCATCGTCGATGACGAAGCTAGAATTTTTATTCAGGGGCGATTGCACCCTCTACTTCCTATGTGGCTCTAACGTTGAGTATCACTGCTATATTAAATACACCAAATTATGTAATCTAAATAAAGGTAGAATTGATTGTATAATCGACAAGCTTGTCAAAGACAAATTCATCCACAAGACTCCAATGATATTTATTATTTGAAAAATCTTTTAAAGGGGTCACAAGAGTAAATTTACAAATACGGGCTGCTATTTTATGATTTAAGATTGATCAAGACATGAAGAATATATAAAAAGGAAAAATTTTACATTTAAAGGCGAAAGAGATTTAAATCAAAAGGTACAAAATGCATTGGATTGTCAGATCATAGCTTGGTCTGATCCGGTTGCTCGAGCCTATATTCTTTATTAAAACAAATTTAGCCTCCATTTGATTTTGCTATAAATTAGATTTTTAGTACATTTGATAAAAGTTATAAAATATGTTTTGAGAAAAATTGATAAAAGTTGTGAATATATAAATATACGATTAAAATCAAATATTAATTTTTCAAATATACCTTTATCAATTCTTTTAATTAAATCAAAGTTCGTGCATAAAATTTTGGAAAAATCAACTCAAACACTACCTTTAAAGTCTAAATTTAAAAATCAGATCTTTATTACGTTTTTTACAATGGTCAAATTTTAATTATTTTTTAATGTAAAATTTATATATACCACACAACCATACCCACACTACCTTTCACTACATACTGAGGCTTACATATATGCCTCGGCTGATGAATGATTCTCTCTCTCATTGCTACACCTACAATTTTGGTCGAACTAGTTCGGTTTACATTCCATGATGTGTCGACAATTTAGCCACTTATCTGAATAACACTTATTCAAATTCATTACCAGATTTTTTACACATCGTGAAATGTTAATCAAGAGGTACAAATTGAATGTACAAGTAGCTTAATTTTTTCTCTCTCCTAACCCTACTCCCACCCTTATCCCACTCTCCATTTGCAAAGATATTTTTTTGGCCATATACCAACAAAAAATGAAAGTAGCCAAACTAAGCTATCTTATTAGGAGGAGCTCTACAGTTGCTCCAACATCGTCATATGTATTGTGTCGTGACTTCCATTGGAGTAAAAATGTTCCAGCGATGTTAGCAACATTAACATCAGATTGACTGCTCATAAAAGCAAATAATGTCACATTTCTTGACAACTTGTTGCTCCTTTTTGTGATTTTTTCTTTAGTCTGATTTTTTTTCGAGGTGAAGGTGGATGTGGTAGTGGTGGTAGTTGTTGTGGTTGTGGATTTAAAGTGAATGTGATAGCTGTTAAATATATTAGTTTTATTGAGGGTACATTAGTCATTTTACTTATGTTAGTATTTAAAGCTTTTGTTTTCTTGTATTTCAATTATTCCATTAATCAATAAAACCCTAGCCTCCTTTTTTGTTTCTCTCTATATTCTTTGTATTATTGGTTTGTTTAACATGGTATCAGAACCGTCATATTATGAAATTTATTGTTGAAGAATTTTATATCTCATCTTTTGACGTCTGGTGTTTTCGGTAGACTTTATGTGATTTCTTGACAGCGATTTGAATTAAATTCATCGACCAATTACATGTTGTTCTCAATATAAAGGTCTGTGCCTTTTTATTTCGTATTCGTTTGTTAATTATATTGTCCTCGTATGTTGATTTTGGATACCGCCTCATCGAGTTGCCGCCTGAAAATCAATTGAACTGGTTGAATATGCACTGTTGCACTGGTGTCAGAATTTGGGATTCACTTAAATTGTTGGATGATTTCAAAGTTGTGAATTTGTTTGAATTGGTATACGTGAACAATTAGAGTCAGAATTGAATTTGGAATTCATTTAAATTGGTTGGATGATTTGAAAGTAGTGAATTTGATTGAATTGGTATACGTGCATAATTAGAGTCAGAATTTGGAATTCAATTGGTTGGATAATTCCGAAGTTTGGAATCGGTTTGAATTGGTATTGGACACTGATTGATAATTGGTTTGATTCTGCATCAAACTATTGTTTATTTCGCAATGGCTGGAAGTCGAGATGATTCTCTTCAATCTATTAGTGTGCAAGTAAATGGGAAGAATTATTCTTATTGGAGTTACATGATAAGAAATTTTTTGAAGGGCAAAAAGATGTGGGGTTATGTTTCGGGCACTTCTGTTAAACCAAAAAATGACAAGGTCGTCAATTATGTGGATTTGGTAGATACTTGGGAATCTGATAATTCGAAGATTATTACTTGGATTAATAATTATGTTGTGTAGTCGATAGGCACACAATTGGCTAAGTATGATACTGCTAAGGAAGTTTGGGAGTACATGTCTAGACTGTACACGCAATCTAATTTTGCAAAAACAGTATCAGTTAGAGATAGATACTCGAGCTCTTCAACAGAAAAATATGAGTATTCAAGAATTTTATTCTGCTATGACAGATTTATGGGATCAATTGGCACTTACAGAATCTGCATAATTACAAGTATTTGAACCTTATATCGCCCGATGGGAAGAACAACGACTGGTTCAATTTTTGATGGTGCTACGTGATGATTTTGAGGGACTTCGTGGAACAATCTTACATTGCAGTCCCCTTCCTTCTGTTGATGGCTGAGGAGATACGCCTTAAATCTCACACAGACAAGGGGATTACTCTATCATTTACTACTCCATTTGTATTCATAGCACCTTAGAGGTCACATGCTAGTAATCAAAGTAGGTCGTCTTCGAATGTTGCAATGATGAATGTCATTTCTGTAAGCAGAAGGGTCATTGGAAGGGACAATGTCCTCTATTGTTGAATAGAGCTACACAACAGCAACCCCAACAACGACATCAACAACAACAGCAAAGACATGCTCCTCCTCTATGGAAATTTGGAAACAAACCACTTCAACCTAATACTGCAATGGCTGCACTATCAGTAGATCCACTAATGTTTGAGCAGTTTCAAAAGTTTCTAACATCACAGTCAAACGCAACACCGCCACATGCAATGTCTGCCTTTACCATAGGTTTGTCATCTTCTAGTTCTTCAGGTATATCATCCTCTTTGTGGGTCTTAGATTCTGGGGCTTCCCATCATATGTCACATAATTTATCATTTTTTGCTTCATTATCTCTCAAGTCTCTTGTGCCAGTTGTGACTGCTGATGGCACTTCTATGCCTATAGCAGATGTTGGTTCTGTTGATACGTATTGTTTATCTCTTAATGATGTCTACCATATTCCTAGTCTTACCTTAAATCTCGTTTCTGTTAGCCAGTTATGTAAATCTGGATATTTAGTCTCCTTTTCTTCTTCTGCTTGTTATGTGCAGGATCCACAGTTTCAGAAGCTGATTAGGATCGACCGTAGGCAAGGGGGACTCTATGTTTTGGATAAGCTTAAAGTACCAGAAATTGCAGCTTTTAGTGTTGATTTGTCATCCTTTCGTTTGAGTCATTTTATCTTCTGCTTTTTATTTATGGCATTCTCACCTTGGTCATGTTTTAACATCTCGTTTAAAGTTCTTAGTTTCTACAGGAGCATTAGGAAATTTTAAAACAAATGATATTTCTTATTGTAGTGGATGCAAATTAACAAAATTTTCTACGTTGCCTTTCAATAAAAGTATTTCTGTTTCTGTTGCCCCCATTTGATCTTGTTCATTCTGATGTATGGGGACCTTCTCCCATTATCACTAAAGGGGGTTCACCATATTATGTTTCCTTTATTGATGATTACACTCTTTACTGTTGGGTTTTTCTTATGAAACATCGCTCTGACTTTCTTAGTATTTTCAGTACATTTAGAGTACTTGTGAAAACTCAACATTCTNGAAAACTCAACATTCTGCTATTATCAAATATTTTCGATGTGATTTGAGTGGAGAGTATACTTCTAATGCCTTTTCTGATTTGCTTGCTTCTGATGGAACCATTTACCAAACTGCTTGTACAAATATGTACAAATACTCCCGAACAAAATGGTGTTGTTGAAAGGAAACATAGACATATTGTTTAGATGGCCCGTTCTCGTTTACTCTCTACTTCCACTCCTAGTGAATTCTGGGGAGAAGCTATTCTTACTGCCACTCATTTGATTAATAAGATCCCAACCTCACATAATTCAGGTTTGTCTCCTTTTGAGAAGTTGTATGGATATGCTCCTGATTATTCTTCCTTGCGTGTCTTGGTTCTACCTGTTTTGTCCTTCCACCTCATGTTGAGCGTAGTAAATTATCATCCAGATCTGTTATATGTGTCTTTCTGGGTTACGGTGCAGGGCAAAAGGGTTATCGTTGTTTTGATCCAATTGGTCAAAAATTATATGTTTCTCGTCATATCGTTTTCCTTGAACATATACCTTTCTTTACTATTCATCCTAGTTCTTATACCTTGACTAAGTCTGATTTTATTCACATTGATCCATTTGATGTTGACACTGAAATTGTCCCACCTCTTGTTCCACGCACATCTACTTGCACTTCAGATTGTGATTCTTGCAGGGTTCCCATTGATAGTTCTACAAATTCTGGTACTTTGGCTCATAATACTTCAATTGTTCCCTCTTCTCCTATGGCTGCCGAATCACCTCTTGAGACTGGGGCTCCTTCTCCTCGTTATCCTACGCGTACTCATAAGTCCTCTCAATTACCAGACTTTGCTTACTCTTGTTATTCTGGTTCTTTCACTTCCTTTTTAGCTTCTATTCATCGTCTTTCTGAGCCTTTGTCCTATAGAAAGGCAGTTTGTGATCCACTTTGGCAGGAAGCTATGGCTGAGGAACTTACTGCTTTGCATTAGACACATACTTGGGACTTGGTATTTCTACCACCAGGAAAACGAGCAATTGGTTCTCATTGGGTCTATAAAATTAAAACCAAGTCACATGGATCTGTTGAAAGATATAAGACCCGATTAGTTGCAAAGGGATATTCTCAAGAGTATGGTATAGATTATGATGAGACTTTTGCACCTGTTGCAAAGATGACTACTGTTCACACCTTTATTGCAGTTGCTTCTATTCACCGATGAAGTATATCTCAGATGAATGTTAAAAATGCATTCTTGAACGGAGATCTACAGGAAGAAGTTTATATTGTTCCCCTCCTGGTGTTTCTCATCAACATGGTGAAGTTTGCAAACCTCGAAAAGCTCTCTACGGTCTCAAACAGGCACCTCGAGCTTGGTTTGAGAAGTTTTCCACTGTGATTACTTCACTTGGTTTCCGCCCTAGCTATCATGATTCAGCTTTATTTTATAGATGTACAGCCATCGATCGTGTTTTGCTTTCTTTATATGTTGACGACATAAATTACCGGTGATGATATTGATGATATTCCATAATTAAAGTCAGAGTTAGCTCGTTGCTTTGCAATGAAAGATTTGGGTTCACTCCGTTACTTTCTAGGTATTAAAGCTGCATATTCTCCTACGGCTATCTTCTTTCTCAGTCCAAGTACATAACGGATATTTTTTAGCGTGCTCGTCTTACTGATAATAAGACCGTTGATACGCCTCTTGAGCTTTATGCTCGATATTCTTCTTCTGATGGTTCTCTATTATCTGAGCCTAGTTTATATCGTACTGTTGTTGGTAGCTTGGTTTATCTCACTATCACTCGTCCAGATATTGCACATGTTGTTCATATAGTTATTCAGTTTGTTACTTCGCCTACCACAGTTCATTGGGCCACTGTTCTTCGCATTCTGAGGTATCTTCGTGGCACTCAATTTCAGAGCCTTTTTTCTTTCATCTACTTCATCACTAGCATTGCGAGCATACTCTGATGCCGATTAGGCAAGTGATCCTACAGATCGTCGTTCTACCACTGGATTTTGTATATTTCTTGGGGATTCTCTTATTTCTTGGAAGAGCATAACCTTAATTTTGTGAGAAGGAACATGTTAAATATCACTGCCAACAAGTGTATTCTCTTA
>CAIGRL010010747.1:0-13272 GCA_903798325.1 Fraxinus xanthoxyloides | reverse complement strand
TTTTTACATGTGAAGGCGGTCATTGTTTTGAACAGTGCGAAACCGGTTTCAAACCAGATCAATGTGAAAAGTAATGTGACAAAAATGAACAGTGAATCTCACGTTCTCTCTTTTAAGAGAAGGAGTGATTATGCTCTTAAAAATATATACCCCGACAAAACAATTATCGTCATGCAACAACTACAACAAAAAACAACGCAACGTTGTGCAATGTGAGGAAAACACAATCACGACAAAAATAACACAAAACAAACAAAATTGATAAGAATTTTCTTGTCAAACTCGTAATTTATCGTCGTATTTTTCTCCTAGCATGAGACTTGTACTGATATAGTAAAATTATATTATTCTCCGTCTTAAGTGAATTACAAAATTCTTCATGCACACGTCTCACTATATGAAACTTTTTCCCCCAAGTGGAAGCACTTAATTCTTCATTAATTTCAATAGCAATTTAGTTCTCGACATTACCATCTAGATTGATAATGATAATGAGCACGACTAGTCATGAATAGCAATATTCATGTTAAATGGACTTGCAAAAAGACTATTTTACCCTCTATGTGATATCATAAATAGCATGACCCAAAAGAAAAAGTACAAAAGCCAGGATCAAATTTCTTCTTGCATGAAAGGTGTAAACATGAAACTGTCACATAGAGCATTTTGCATGCATATATCTAATATTATTAAGCTATTATGGCAAGGGAGCAGTTAGGATTGTAACATTGTGGGGGCAAATTTCAAAAAATATTTATTGTGGGAAAATTGTAAACTATTAAGGAATTTTTTGAAAATCTTGTGTAAATTTTTAGATTTAAAATTTAGTGTGGGGGACAGGTGATCCCACTCCCCCACTGTGAATCCACCCCTGCACTATGGGACACTTCTTAGGGAAGTGGCACTATGTGGCACACAATGGATGAATGGTTGATCCCATTCAGATTCTATCCTTCTGGTCGAATTCCTAAGGTCCCTTATATTTTCGAGGTCATGAGGGTCCCTCTTCACTTGGGTTAGCTAAGGTCAATACGGACGGATTGAGTATGGGAGTCCATGACTTGCTGGTTGCGGTGGGATTTTTCTACACTTCATCATGAAGGAGTTTTTCTATATTTCTCAGTGTCTACAATGCCTTTGAGGCTGAGTTTATCGCTATCATCTGTGCCATTGATTATGATTGGAAATATGGTTGAAGAAACTTTGGTTGGAGAGTGATTCAACTTATTTGATAGCTATAATATGATTGGACATATGGTCGAAGAAACTTCATTTTTAGAATTTGTCAAGAGTTGATGTTAATCTGTATATTAGGTAACTAGCTCTCAAAATATCATGATCACCTTCCCGTTCACTTATTCATCACCTATTGGTCCACCTATGACCTATACACCACCTACACAATAACATTATGTCACAGGCAAATGTCATCATTTTAGAAAAATGTATGACAGCTATTTGCACTCAACTTTCGATTACTTGTCAAAATTATAATAAAATATAAAATGACTAAGTGCATGGGAGATAAGTGAAAAAAAATTGGCTAAGGGTAATTATACTTACCTCAATTGAACTTACACACATTTATAGAGGAGATGAAGCATGTGGTTCAAGATGGGCAATAATATATTTCCCTACCAATTATTAAATTCAAGCTAGGCTTAAGCCATGAATAGTTTGCCTTAACCTTTAATGGATAGGGAAAAAATTCACAAATGTCTTATATATATATATATATATATATTGAAATTCCATGTTTACTATTTTACTAGAAGAAACACATAAACTACTACATCAAAATAAAATAATAATCAAAATTACTACATACAGACCTCTCAATATATTGATTTGTAACTGATATTGATTACCCATTCTAGTAACGGCTGCATTTAATTGTGATGGGATTAACTCGTGAGAATTCAAATTCAAATGGATAATAGAACATAATATATTACAAAAGAAGGTGATATTCTGCAATTCATCTTATATTCTTTGAAAATCTCACCCGTTGTAATTTCATCCAAAGGAAAATCTGCATTGCCCTGCTGTCAATAAGCATTTCCGATCTGAAAGCATCTCTGTTGAATCTATTATTATTTAGTATATGTAATTTGTGCAAAACATGATAATAGATCTTTTTTATGTGTTTAAAATCTGTTTTTCAAGCAATAAAAAGTTTTAGATAAATTAATATCGGTTTACACTATCTGATTTTTCCTATCCATTTTTTCATTCCAACTGAATATCATTATTCATCTCTCAATACGTAATTAATGGGATTTCATTGTATTATGGATTGCAGACAACCGATCTAAGATGATCTTTTTATTTTTCCTTATTCCTTTTTTTTTTTTTTTTTTCAAATGTGAATGAAAGAGTGGGACACATTTTCCAATTTTATTATTATTTAGTTCCTTCTACCTTTTCCAGCTTTTCTCAAAAGCAATGGATTGCGAGCTGATGGAAGAGTCGATGATAGGTCCTTCTGGATTAATTATGTTTCCCCTTTGTCTACTACTTTGGCAATCCCATTGGTATACCCCAGGATGATAACCATCCATGATCTTGATGAGAAGGTATGTATCTGTCCGTATTATGGTATTAAAGTGAAATTAGTATGCTCCTTCCTCTAAAACCTTTATATTGAACTGCCAGGAGTTGGATGATTCCCCGATTCCTCCTCCTGTCCCACTTTCCAGTGAGGACATTTCTGACGAAGGAATATATCTCCTGGAGAACGGCGAAGATTGCTTAATTTATGTTGGCAACTCTGTCAATCCAGATAGTTTGCATAAGTTGTTTGGCATTTCTTCAATTGAAGAAGTCCCTAATCAGGTATTCTACATGGTGTTTTTGTAACTTCTATTTGTTGATTGTCATCTGAACCTTCATATATATCCTTTTACCCACTAAGGTGTCCACGACATATCAACCATAAGAGTATCTTAAAAATAATTGTTCTAAATATTACTTAGAACTTTCGATTCCAGTTCCAATTTTAGACTGACTGTACTTGCCAAAGTTTCTGGAATGGGATTGCATACATATTGTTACGCAATATTTGTGTTGAAAACTTCAACTAGTGTCTCCACCTTAACGGCATTGTACCTTTTCAGTATGTACTGCAGCAATATGGCAATCCATTGTCAAAGAAGCTGAATGACGTTGTAAATGAGATAAGGCGCCAGAGATGTTCCTACCTACGGTATAAATTCCTCTACGCAAATGCAATACGTTGCCCTCTTAATTGAATTAAAATTTTGGTTATATAATAGTGTCAACTTTCTCATCTAATATTGTTTCTTTCTTCTATATTGCTTCAGCTTAAAATTGTGCAGAAAAGGGGATCCATCAGGTTAGTGAATTATACAACCCTCTAGCACCACCTAACACCCAACCATGTCTTCTTATGGGGGAAAAAAAACAAACACATAGATTGACATAATGGGACGAGCTTGGAAGAGTTTTGTGGTGTGAATGGAGGACTTTAGGGGTTATTGAAATTTGCCAAGCACGAGAGTATTATATAAATAAAATTTGATAGGACAACGGTTTGTGTGAGTTGAGCTGTATCGTTTTATTAGTATTATTTTTTTTTTTTTTGCAGGGATGATGTTTTTCTCTTACATGGTAGAGGACAAGACTCCAAGTGGGCTTTCATATGTTGAATTTCTAGTGCATATCCATAGACAGATTCAAAGTAAAATGTCTTGAAGATGCACACTCGTTCAGTTTCGTTTACTAGTTTTGTTATTTTTAGAGGGGGGATGCACATGGATTCAAGAATCAAGAATCTGAAATTGCGTGTTAATCTGCATTCTGAGGGAGCCTTCACTTATTACTTTGTGGTAAAGAGCAGTAAATCACGATTTTATTAGAGATTTAGTAGTTTTGAAGGTTCCCATACTTGCAGAGGTGAATGTCGGTAATAAATTACAAAGAATGTTTTTATTTGTGTTTTAGATTCACATCTATCGTATTTCATTCGTTCCAATTGTGCGATTTAAGATTAAAATCCACATTCGACAACACTTTGGTTGTGGACGGACAAAATTTTGTTTTGTAAGACATGGTATTAATGTTGGTTTTGAACTATTCGATGAATGTAGGACATGAATTCTAATTTGCTAGTCAATTAGAGGGGTGAGAAAAATATGGGTTAAATCATATTTTTGGTTACTAAGTCAATTAGGTTTTCCTATTTTAATTTTGAGCTTCTTTTTTCCTTAATCTTAGTTATTCTGTGTGTCTTAAAACGTTGCAATCTCATGTGAACTTTAAAAGTCGAAAAGTAGTGTCTTACATTTCTAGTAATGTGCCAACTAATCATGTGATGGTTGTTATTTTTGAAAGCACCTGTGTTTTAAATCGATATTAATTTAGTTGGTGGAACCTGATCACATATCTATTCATTCCAGTTTCAAGATTTTATGCTTGAAGGCATGATTTACCTAAAAATTAAGGTTGGGTAGTAGAGTGAAACAAATTGAAGTTATCAAGCGATTCCATTGCGAACGAGTCCCCATCCTTTTGTAAGTATGGTACAGATGTTCTGGCTTACTATATTTTAAAAATTGTAGTAGTTATGTCTTGAACGTTAAATAGTTACATTACACTCGTGATGTCAAATTCGAAGTATAAAATTGTTGAAAAAAGATTTCTTTGTTCCAAAACTAGACAATGACTTCACTTTTTGTTTAAAAGGCTAAATAGGATAAAAATCCCTAACTTTCATGAAATACATCATCTTACTTCAATCCATTCCTGACATTACGTCGCGTGTGTTTTTACCATTCGAATGAACTTTTTCTTAGAGAGAGCAAAATGCCCTACGCTTGCCCCGAAAACATGGTTCTTGTCCATTTCCTACGCTCTTCCGAAAATCTCTGGAGGTCAAGGGATTGGGACGCGTTGTGCTTGCTGGGGACATGTTTACAACAAATAATAGGTTGAGGATATAGATGCCATACGTACAAAACGTTTGGGACCCCGATGGAATTTTCCCTATATGTCAATTATCTCCGCCCACATGGGGCCCACTATCTTTTTTTCTTTTTTCTCCTTTTTTTTAAGAAGAACATTAACAAGACGATTTCCAAGTCCAACTGTGTAGTGTAGCTGAAACGGAAAGCCATCTGTAAGCATTAAATCACTCTACACACCCTACTGCATATGTATAGTATAGGTTTCTCAGCCAGAGCCAGTCAGTCCAAATAAAATACAGTACTGTTGGAATTGAACACAAAATTGTATGTTTATCTCGCACATAAATGCACATGCATATAGATACATTATACATATACCCCTCTCTCCTCCTTTCTTACTGGTCTAAATCGTTCCCTTTGTTTTGTCGTCCTGAAATTCCTAGGCTCCAACGTTCTTGCAGGCCTGAAGCCTTAATACTGTCTCAACTTATTTCTATTTGTCTGAACACATTTTTTCTTGTCTTCTGAGTAATGGATCCAGCACTTGGTCCAGTTTCAATTTCTTATGATTTTAAGGTAAGTTTATTTCACCCTTTTCTACGTTATAATCACTTATTTTTCACTTCTATGAAAAAAAGTGAATTACATTGATCTTTTCGATCCGATTCAGAAACTATTTACCTGCTTCTCTCTCTGTGTGTGTGTTTTCCAAGGTGATCACTCTAATTTATGAAGAAATGATGTTAATTTTAACTTCAATTGCTTTGATCTTTCGAATTTATTAGAGATGCATACAGCCGTTCTTTTTTTTTTTTTTAAATGTACAAACATCTACTACTTGAATTTGCAGTAATTTTTACAGTTACTGCTGATATATTTGGAGCTATTATTTTTATTAATCAGCATTTTGGAGAAATTTACTTTTAATTTACTTCGTACATGTTTGGTTGTGCTTGTAAGTAATGGGACCCCTACCTTTTGTTGCTCGAAATTAACAAATTGTAGGATTCACAGCTTATAAGCACTTAAAAAGCAATACCAAATTATAAGTCTCATCTACTTTTATGCGTAAAGAAACGTGTTATACTCCACTCTTATTTGAGTTAATTGGGTAAGAAACGGTCATTATAGAATATACTCGAGTGTTTGAGGACAAGATTTAAAAAAAGCACAGAAGTCAATTGCCACTTGATTTGAGGCCTCCATTGATTTAACATCTAATGCCAATTAGACTAGAATTATAGGTTAGATATATCTTCCTTGTGTATTTAATTACACTTTTGACAAAGTTTCTGTCCTATAACACACTTAAGGTATGTTTGGGAATACAACATTGGATAGGATGAAACGGCACAAAAATTAAGATTTTTACTTATTTTTCTTCTTGGGTATTGTCAAGTGGTATTCGTTGTTTTCATTATAGGTCATGTCGTGGGTGAGATCTCCCTTGCTTGCTTAAGTTGTAGTTTGACAATATTTTTGCCCTATTGGTATATGACACGTCGATATTGGACTATATAATAGATAAAATTTGAACTTATTTTTCTTCTTCAATACCGTACCAATTTACAACATGCTGTCCTGTATAGTAGATCTGCTCTACCAAACGATTCAATAGGTGTGGAAAAATTTTCCATAGATAATATTGTTTGAGTTGTTTGTACAATTGGATAATGTATTATAGATCATTTTGTATCATTGTATGTTCATATATTTCTTAATCAAGCTGTTCGGATTTTGGTGTTCAAGTTAGTATCTTTATGTGAAGATCAAATTTCTGTTTAACCTGAAAATTTGCAGAGAGAGACATGGATGCGTACACTCGTTTTATCATTTCAAAGCCTCGGAGTGGTATATGGTCGGTTGAGCACTGCTCCCTTGTACGTATTTGGATCAATTGATCCAAAGGATATTGAATCGCGTGAGGAGATGCATGAACTCTTTTCGTTTGTGTTCTGGACTTTAACTATTATCCCCTTGCTGAAGTATGCGTTCATTGTACTGGGAGCGGATGACGATGGAGAGGGTAATGATCTCGATAACCCTTGTTATAAAGGGTCAACTCTAATGTAGTGTATATTGAAACTCATATTTTCATGGACTTTTGCAGGTGGTACATTTTCATTGTACTCGCTGCTTTGCAGGCACGTCAAAGTCGGGGTGCTTCCGTGTAATAAAAATTCCGGGAAAATTATGCATCGCGAGGAAGAAAATCCTAAGGAAAAACAGGAATCTAAAGCTAGAAAGGCCATTGAAAAACATAAAAGCTGTCATTATTTACTGCTGTTCCTGGCTTTACTTGGTGCTTGCATGATAATTAGCGACACAGTTCTTACCCCGGCTATTTCTGGTTCTCTCATTTATCTATTTCTATTTGAATTGATTGATTTATGTAGTTACTATAGTTAATATACCCTATTTGACAAGATTATGCAACTAACTCTGTTGTTTCGTTCCTCCAGTGCTGTCAGCAGCAAAAGGTCTTGGACGATCATTGGCAATGATTCCAAAGAAATGTAAGAGTTTGCATATATTTGGATCCCAAAAAAAAATGGTGATTTTTTATTTGTACTGAACTTTTAGCTGTAACGTGTAAAGACTAAAACTCAGTGTGCTTTTTTACCAGATTTGTCTTCCGATAAAACAAAAAACCACGCTGCAGAGTTGTTGAAGAAATGTAAGTTCTTTAATCTAATTTTAGTGAACTTTATTATTTTATTCTGTGATAGCATTCTGAGGTTGCACTGACCGTTATAAGTTTACCTTTTTGCGCTTTTTGGATTGGAAGATTAACTTTTAGTTCTTCATTGGAGTTCTTGATTTCTTCAAAATGCTATTATCAGATGTACCAACTCCTGCAGCTTGTGCCATATTGGTTTGCCTCTTCACTTTGCAACACTATGGGACCAACAAAATTGGGTGCATGTTTGCCCCAATTGTCATCGTATGGATTTTCTTCATGTGTGGGTCGGGTCTATATAATATTCTTCATTGGGATCACGAAATCATTCATGCGATTTCCCCAATATACATGTTGAGGTTCCTGAGGAAAATTAACCCCCGACACTGGAAGCTACTAAGCAGCATTGTCTTGTGCATTGCAGGTTAGTTCTGTACGCTTATAAGTAGTGCATCACGCTTGCTATTAGAATTTTTATCAATAATCATTTTTGCTCTTTCATAAAAATGATTTTCAGGGTCAGAGGCAATGTTTGCCGATCTAGGTCATTTTTCGAAGAAATCTATCAAGGTATAAATGCATTACATTTAACTTAAAGAATACAAAAAGTAAAATAGTTCATTTACGAATTTTTCCTTCGATGCAGATCACGTTTGTCTGCCTAATATATCCAGTCCTTGTTTTAACTTATGCCGGCCAAACTGCATTCATCTCCAAAAACTTGGGTACTGATGATGTTTTTCATCTCAGTGAATCTATCCCGAGCAGTAAGTTTTTCCTTCCCTTCTCATTTTCTTCTACGATGCTTGCCTCACGTGTAAATTCTTGGTTCTTATTTTGGGAAAACATGGGATTTTCAGAAGCTCTTCAGCACATCTTTGCAGTGTTGTCGCTGTTTGCTTCTGCTGTGGGAAGTCAAGCAACGATTACGGCAGGATTTTCCATCATAAATCAGTGTCAAGCACTCGATTGTTTTCCAAGAGTACAAGTTGTCCACACATCAGAAAAGGTACGCGGACAGGTTTATGTTCCCGATGCGAATTGGGTGTTCATGGCCCTCAGCTTATCAGTCACCATTGGTTTGCATGACATATCGTCAATTGGAAAAGCAACAGGTATATATCACTCTAGGATATTCATTGTGTAACTCGAATCAGACATACTGATCAGAAATTTTGCAAATACGAGTGCACTTGCTAAAAGGGATTTTGGTGGTTATTGAAGGCCTGTTTGGGATAGCTTCCGCTTTTTGTAGAAGAGCTTCTTAAACAAGCCATCTTGGACCATCTTTTTTTTCTGAAAGCTAGCTTTTCTAATCAGACAATACACTTCTAAAAAGTTCTCCAAACAGGCATAAAAGCAGTTTCTTCAAAAGCCATGCCAAACAGGCCTTGAATCAAGTTTCTTTTTGGTCATGTCCAATTCAAGTTTACTCAATTCTATGACAGGTTTGGCTATTACTTGTGGATTGCTAGTAACGACTTGTCTAATGTCGCTTGTGATTGCACTGTACTGGGAGAAGAGTTTGTTCATATCAGCATGTTTTCTGTTATTCTTTGGTGCTATTGAAGCCATATATCTGTCCACAAGTTTGTTAAACTTCTTCCGCGGGGCTTGGTGTTTAATGATCTTATTGTTGATTTTCATGACGATTATGGTTTCTTGGCACTATGGTACCCTAAAGAAATACGAATTCGATATAGAGAACAAGGTATCAGTCGAGTGGCTAACGGATTATAGTCCGGGTCTAGGAGTTTCTAGAGTGCCAGGCATTGGCTTCATCTACTCAGACGTTGTGACAGGAATCCCGGCTTTTTTCACCCATTTCATTGCAAATCTCCCAGCATTTCATCAAGTGCTGATTTTCGTCTCTTTCAAGTCTTTACCCGTGCCCAGCATCCCCAAAAGCCAGCGATACCTTGTAGGACGGGTCGGCCCGAAAGAATACAGTATCTATCGGTGCATTGTGCGTTATGGATACCGCGATAATGTTAGAGATACGGATGATTTCGAGGATCACATCATTAGTTCGATTGGAGAATTCATCAGTATGGAAGAATATGATTTTGAAGCATTGACTTCACCAGAAGGAAAGATGATGGTTTTAGATAGTCCAATGAATGATGGTAATGCATTAATAACCGTGACTGAAGAAAGCAGTTCGACCGGAGATATTCAAACCTTGTCGGAAAATGGGTCCCGGAGGAACTTACTGGATAGTAATGCATCAACAGAAATTATGCATTCTCCTTCTGTTAAAAAGAAAAAAGTTCAATTTTTGCTTCCTCCAAAAAGCCTGAAAATGCGAGCGAGTGTACGACAAGAACTTCAAGAGATCATTGATGCACGGGAAAGTGGCACAGCTTATTTCTTGGGACATTCACATATATCAGCAAAAAAGGGCTCAAATTTCTTCAAGAAATTTCTTATAACGTCTTATGTTCTTCTAGACAAAAATTGCAGAGAGCCTCCAGTTGCACTGAACATCCCTCATGCAGCCCTTTTAGAGGTTGGTACAGTTTATACATTATAAAAACTGGTTTTTTACCGGATGTATGCTAAACTTACTGATGTTAAAGTTGTAAGTAACAAGGCAAATACAATGCTGGACACGGGCAATAATAATATATACTGTGTAATTACTTCTGGCCTCTATATATTAACCTACATGTGTCAAATGTGCTAGACGTCACGAAGATTACAGCTCGTCTGAACTAGGCCCAACTAATGGGGCCCGGTATGTGTGCATGCAATTGCGATGTACAAGAATGAATGAATGTGTTGAAGCATCTAACTGACTAGCTAGCTGGAAATTATAGTTTATTAAATGACAGAAAAATATGTTCAAATTAGTAGTATCTACTAGCTAGATAATTTGACATTCAATATTGTTGGAGAAGCTGAATAAATCTATAATTTATAGCATTCCAGGACTGTCTCTAAATCCATTCTCCCCATTTCAAGTCAGCTTACCCTGGCTCCTGTAGAGGGGGAAAAGTTAAAAAGAAATATAACCGAAGATTAAATTTTGCCACATTTTTAATTAAACATTTTTATTATTGGATAGGAGTTAACAGTATAATGAATAGGACTTTAGTTTTTATTTTTCCTTGTTTTAAACGGTACCAAGTATATGCTTCGTGTCAACTTACGGAGATAAAGTGGTGGATGAAGGGTTTTCCACTAGTTCTTTGAGTTGAGAATGCATATTTTTTATGAATGCCATGGATTCTTGTTGGGGTTCTTCAATTGCTTCTTTTAGCATGTTCAGGGTCATGCAGTATGCTTCCTGCATGAGGATAGATTACTATTAGTGCAGTATATGTAACGATTAAAGAAGTTTTAAATGGCGTAAAAATGTGCAACGAGATAATTGTTATACAGTACTACATAAGAATGGATCAAAAAAAAAAACCATAATTGTACCATAAACTGGTCCAAATCAGGTTGGTTAGCCACAGATGAGTTCAGTTTGCTATCAGCTGCCACCGAATGATCAATATCTTCGTTGTCACATAAACACAGCTGCAAAGGGAATATGGATGCATATAAATGTCATATGAGATGATTATCTCCTTTTTAATTTGCTTCACTATATAACAGATTGAAAACATGAATAAAAAACTTGATTCCTGTACTCGTATTCTCAACGAAGATCATGATCACCTTAAGGTTTGGCTCTTAAATGTCCTGTCTACAGTGATTTCCACCAGTCTTGACTATTTTTATAATATTTTCATGCTAGTCGCGGGCAATTTCTGCAGGGCTTCCTGGATGAGGAATGAGACGACGTCTCAGAAATTTTTCTAGCTTGTCAGAGTTAGAATACTTGATAGATATCAAAGTTGGGTTGTCCATTACAACAACTAATTAGGGTTTTGAGAGGTTTTAGAATTAGACCTATTCTTGACATGAAACATGAATAGGGCTCTATGAGATATAAAGTTGATCGTTTTTAAATCCTTTGCTCGCTTGTTCTCAATTAGTTAAGTTTAACTGACTATTGTTCATTAGCTAGTCGTACGTTCTCCTCCAAATTTGGTATTTCAATATTATTTTCTTATTAATAAATAATCAAGTACTAGAACAAAAAGGACTAGGGTTGAGATCCATTGGATATCCTTATGGTCTTGGAATCATATAGTCACAAAAACATAGCAACAATTTACTCAGTCTTACGTTCGTAGAATTAACGAGGGCATTACCTTTAAGCAGTTTAAGTGTGACTCAACCAAAATGGGGTATAAAGCATGGCATGCAATTGTCCTCCTGATCAAGATACTATCCTCATCTTCATCAGCTGAAATTTCATCTGCCTTCTTAATACAGTACTCTTCTACTTCTTTCTTACTGTTACTGTTACCTTTGCTTTCCATTTTCAACTTCTATAGCTTGTGTGTACCACCTATCACTAATATATAAATGAAAATATCCAGAAACTGTATAATGCAGGGATGCCATAGTTGAGCCCCTTTTTGTAAGCAATTGATTGGCTTAATGCATGCAATGAATGGTTATATCAGTCAGAAAACACTAACTGGAGTACACTGTGCACTGACCTTTTTACCTTACCATTTATATTTACATAGCTTTTTACGATCTTGAAAGGAACATTTCAAAAGTTTCTTGGATACTGTGGAACATTTTCCTGTCTTCTTGCATGTTTAATCACTATTCACTACATCATACGTATTCACATTTCTAGTAACTTATTCAAATTCACTATTGTTCAATTGTGTACTTTTAACAATTATTGGGTTTTGTGTTTTCGTTAAAGATGATGGGTCGTTTGACGTTTGAGCGAATTCAATTGCTCGTTTAAGCTATTTGGGACATTTTTTTCTTTATATTTTTATGCAATTATATTCCTTTACTTGATCAAAGAAAGTTTTTGTCAAGTTTCCAACCTCTTAAAAGTATTGTAATCATTTACCAGAAACTTGATAATGATATGTCGAAATAGTGGTTCATCATTAAAATTAAAGTCACGATTTTCAATCAAACAATCTCTAAAGTTTTCAATTTTCACATAATCACTTCTCAAGAAACCAACTTCAAGGGCTCAATGTCGTAACAATATTTCATATTCATCCTTAGCTATCATCACAACCAGTATTGGTGAAAGTAGACCCCAATGTATGGTCCAATATAGTTGTTGCAATGCATTTTAATGCATTAGACAAATATCCCAATTTGAATATTGAAGCTTGTGATATTGATAGAGGACAATTTCATTTTTTTTTTTTAACAAACGATCGATTGGAAAATAATCGAGGATCCCATTACAAAATTCAAAGTAAATAAATAAGTAATTCTTTTATTAATAAGTAAGTTTGAAGGCTTGGACTTTTTTAAATTTCAAATCAATTTGTCAAGATTATGGAGACTGAGCTGAATAATTTACTGAAAACATATCTATAGAAGCAAATCTCAAAAAAAAAAAATAAATAAATAAATAAAAAATGAATTGGATTAACTAAAACTTCGCGTTGAGTTGATCAAAAAGTCAAAACATTTGAAATTTTGAATGGTTCAAGATCCAACTATTTTTGCTACGAAATGTTAAATATTTATGTAATGAATTCAGCCTTTATTTGTATAGAGAGCAATGTTATTCATAAGAATACATTTATACTACGTAGGATGACTATCGATAATTTTCACTAT
>CAIGRL010010714.1:0-14193 GCA_903798325.1 Fraxinus xanthoxyloides | reverse complement strand
ATGATGAAAATCTTAATTGATAATTTGATATTATATTGAAGGCTACAAAATTATATAATTATTTTAGAAAGAGAATTTATAATTTATGTTGAGATTTTCTTCTATTTTCTAGAACTTCATCTATAAGTAGTACTAGATTTTCCATTTTAAACACACTTTTGATAATACAAGCCTCAATTTGGTAGTCATTTTTTTGGAAAAATATAGTTTTAAATTGTGAATTTTTTGAGAATGTGCAGTTAAAAAATAGGAAAAGTTTTAAGTTTACGTGTATAATATTATGTTGGTGTTTGATGAAAATTAAAATTAGATTTTTAGCACATTTGGTACAAGTTAAAATTTTTATTTTTGTTCTCCTACTCATTTTCAACCACACATTCTTCCATAAAATAATATTTTACATCACATCAATAAATTTTCCTTCTTTTTCAACCACTCATTCTTCATCNTCCATTTTAAACACACTTTTGATAATACAAGCCTCAATTTGGTAGTCATTTTTTTGGAAAAATATAGTTTTAAATTGTGAATTTTTTGAGAATGTGCAGTTAAAAAATAGGAAAAGTTTTAAGTTTACGTGTATAATATTATGTTGGTGTTTGATGAAAATTAAAATTAGATTTTTAGCACATTTGGTACAAGTTAAAATTTTTATTTTTGTTCTCCTACTCATTTTCAACCACACATTCTTCCATAAAATAATATTTTACATCACATCAATAAATTTTCCTTCTTTTTCAACCACTCATTCTTCATCAATCTACCATTTTAGAATACATTCTTCTAAAATAATGTGGCTCAAACATACTCTTAGTAGATTGTGATAAAAAATTTTGAAACGTGTGGTTAAAAAGCTGTGGATAAGACCCATGAAAGATGTAGTTAATATTGATTTTTTGACTTTATCTTAAATTAAAATATGATTTTGATTTGTACCAAACATGACCTATATTGAGGGTGTTTAATGTATATTAAAATCAAATTTTAAGTGGATTGTAATACAAATTTTTGAGATGTGGGTGGTGATGGAAAAAAAACCCGTCTCGCCCTGTTCTAGATTCATCCTGTCCCGACGGGTTGGCAGGGCGGGGCAAGGATCACCCCGCCGCCTCGGGTCACGGGGAGGGGGTGCCCCACCCTACCCCAACCCAACCCTCCCCATGAAAAATAAAAAAAATAATTAACTACAAATTAGAAAAAAATTAGTCAATTGAAAATTTTTGAAAAAAAAATAAATGGGGCAAGCCCGTGCCCCCAACCCACCCTGCCCCGTCTAAGGCAGGGTGGTATGGGGATGCCCGGCCCCAAACCCCCCTCGTTACCATATCTAGATGTGGGACCCATGAAAGATATGTTTGATATTGATTGTTTGAATTTGACTTAGATTAAAATCAAATTTTAATTCGGTCCAAACGAACCCAATTGTATGAATACATGTTGAAAATGAGTATACAAAAAAAGAATTTTGAAAGAATGAGATACAAACACAAGCTAAATAAACATATTTCTCTCACATCCCTCTTTCTTTATCTATTCTCTCTCAATTCCTCCTCCTCCCCCCTCTTCTTTTCTTCTCTTCCCTTTTTCCATTCTCCTATAGTTTTGGTTCTTGTTATGAGCGTCCGTCATCAAAAGGCCCAACAAAACTTGAAAACTGCGTGGTACTGAATTAAGAATGGCCCTTTCATTGAATCTTCTCCAGAGGAAAATTAATGAAATCTTTTTTAGATCAAACATTCCTTGGCTATGTCCCTCCAAAAATCTTATTTGTGCAGATTCTTTTGCCGACTAAGAAAGTGAATGTCTCTATGCCAGATTGTCGACGTAAACCGGGACTTGATTTCAAACATTGATATTCGATATATTATTAGGTTGTACCTGAGACAAGTTTTTTACCCTATTTCCCACATAGGTTAGCTAGGAAAAAATGCAAGGGTATGAGATCAGCGCCGCCTAAATCACATTATCTTATTGAATTGGAATAGGAATACAAGTGATTGAGTCAAAATATATCTCTCGAAAATTTAAATAGTGAAATGAGAAATTCTTGAACTATATATTTGTTCCAATAAAGTAAGAACAGATTCATACATAATATTGAAATGTCCACGCAAAGATGCAAGAAAAAAAACACTCAAACAACTTCTAGGATCTCATCCAAGGCGTAATTGTTTGTCGAAACATTAGCATAATTCACTTTGTTAAACCGCACAACAACTGGGTAGCGAGTCTTAGGATCCTGAAAATGCGCAAAAACATATGAATATCATAAACAAACATGGAAATCCTCATACAAGAACCTTAGCCACGCCCTTTACCTGGTCGACAGCTACAACTGATCCAACACCCTTGTACCAGTAGGACTCCTTGCGAAGGATTCTGACCTGTATTTATATTATGAACTGCTATATGTTACCTTGATACATGTACCATTATGATATTTTTGCTTCTGATACACGACGATGAATTATTTCAAGAAAAAAGATCATGCAGCTATTACACACCTTAGATCCTCTCTTGGGTCCAATAGGAGGCGGCTTGGCCACTGGAGCAGTGGCAGCAGCGGGTGCAGCTGCCTCCTCGGCCCGTACTATCAGCCTTGAGTTGCTGTTTTTCCTTGAACTGAAAAGTAACATGCTGCTACGAGGCGTGCTTGTGCTGGAGATGACATTTGGTGTCACCAAAAATCCTGAGGCAGCAGAAGTCATGTTGCAACTTGCCATGATTTTCGTCGTTCCTCTCGAAACTCTTCGCGTGTGTAAAGAAACAGAAGAATACGGATCAAATATTTTGGATAAGATGAACAAGTGATAACATAACAAAGACGATCAAGAATCAGCAGGAGGTGTTTCTATTGCTGTAGCCAATAGAATGCTGCCATCTGTGTGCTATCTCATCTTGTGGATAATGTCATAGCATGTCATCCATCCATGGTACTTCATTTCGACTAAGTTTTAAAAACTTACAAGTATTTCCTTAACCCTTGTTTGACTAAGCTTTTTGAGATTATAAGTTGATGAATTTGGTAAAACAAATAAAACTTGTAAATTCAATTAAATATAGATTAAAAATGAAATTTGACCAATTTAAAATTTCAAAAAAAGTTTGCTAAGCAAGGGCTAAATTTTCAAATATTTCCTAACCATTTTGTCTAATTTACGTTGAAAATGTCATTATAAATCAAACGGTTTGGGATCTATAATAAAAGTTTAAAGTCGTGTCAAAGCAAGATTCAGGCAAATAGAATCGAGCAAGAAAAATGATACACTGTCATGAATTATTGATTACAGTTTGAGGAAAAAATTGAAGCAAAAACTCAATTTACTACCAAGAGACAAAACCTAATTCTCACTTTTAACAAAAAAAAATTCACTGACGTCTACAATTGGGAGAAATAATGGGATTAGATTATGGGCTAAAATTTGATTTTGGGGGAAAAAAATTAGGCCCAATTTTGAAATGGACTGGATAGTTGGGCTGAATATCCCGCCCCACTGAATTAAAAAAAAGTGGGAATTACATGTTTGAGTTTTTAACTACTCAATTCAAAAATCAGGTTTAAATATCTTTTTTTTTTCCATTTCAGGTGATAATTAAAACTTTTAATATTAATAAAGTAAATTACACCAACCCCCACACACGAAATTTTACTCCCAAACGCTAAATTATTTTCTTCCCTCTTTAACCTCCTCCTTCTCTCCATATCCTTTCCCCACCCTATCCAACCTACCACAACGGTGGCGTTGTTGTGGCACGATGATTGCAGCTCTCAACAATGAGCATCATTGCAGCGATGTCGTCATCACTACGCGACGTTCGATGTGAGCGCCACCACTCGTGACGCTATGAGTGTCGTGCGTAGAGGTGCTTACATTGCTGAGCGTCGTGTGCAAGGACATCATTGTTGCTACGTGTCGTTGTGAGTGTCGTTGCATCATTACTGTGTATGCAACGATGCTGGAAATTTCGTTTCTCTGATCTATTTTTTAGGTGATGCTGGTGCTAGCAGTAATGTTGGTGGTGAGGTGGTACATGGGTAGTGGTGGTGGTGCAAGTGGTTTTGATGATGATGGTGAGGTGACTCAACATTTGATTGATGTCCGTGGTGGAGTGGGAATTGAAAGAATAGCATTTGTGTGTGTGTGTGTGAGAGAGAGACTAACTATTTAGGGGTGGATGGGTGGGAGTGGAAGTATGTTTGTGACCAACTATTAGTGTCGGTGGATTTAGGATGAATACTGTTTGTGATCAACTATTTGGGAATGAGGTAGATTAATGAAGAGTGTTGTGACCAATTATTTGGATGTTTGTGATTAAGCAACAACTTGTGAACAATTAACTTGATAAGTTGTGATCATAAAATAAGTTGTGACATATAAAATTTATGTTTTGTGATCGAGAAATAATACTTGACCTATTAATTTGATAATTTATGATCGATAAAGAAATTGTGATCTATAAGATTTTTGATTTGTGATTGAAAAGTAATGCATGATCAGTTAATTTGATAATTTATGATCAATAATAAATCATGACCTATAAAGTTTATGATTTGTGATCAAAATTTTAGTAATTGTGGGAGTATGTAATTGTGATAATAAATTGTATAGTATTAAGACATTAATATATATATTTAATAAAACATGTTTAATTATTTATTTAATTAATGGGATTTAATTATGACGTGAATTTTAAAGTTTTAAAACTTATTTCTTAATTTTGAAATTATATATTTTAACACCTAAATATGTAATGTTCCCTTCAACAAAGTTTCACATATTTGGGCCTCAATATCTTTGGCCTAAGGTTCGCCCTCCAACTCCACAAGTCCTGCTCTAAAGAAACAGTATAATTTTCACCATATATATTTCCTCCGCCAACGGCTAAAATTATTTCAGCCCCAGTTTGATGGAATTTATTTTAAAATTCATTTTTTATATACTCATTTTTAATCACACATTCACACAATAAAATTTTCATAAACATAAAACTTTTTCGTACTTTTTAATCATACATACTCCAATAAATCATTATTCAATTTTTTATTTTTTTTTTGCGCCATATAATGGCCATCAAACTGGGGCTATTATAACAGTCAATCATAGATAGCTAACCAAACTAGTTTTAAATTGTCACAACAGCTAATGATATTTGGAAATTGTTGTGTTATTACTTATTATTCCATGACAGCTACTTTACTAGTCTTAGAAAATGGTCACAAATTTACTATCAAGTAACATCTGGTTATTCTTATATACCTTTTTCAATATCAAAATTAAAATAAAAGATCAAGAATATATAGAGTAACCTCTAAATTGCAAACACTTGGAGGTGATTAAATACAAGATAAAGAATATGATAGAAGTCAAGAAACTAAAAGGTGAGGAGAGGAGGAAACATATGGAATACGATGAACTGATCAACTAGTGACTGTGGTTTCTAATCATAGAAATCCCACTTCTGCATTGCCTAATCAAGAAAATCTTACTATCCCTTTGATTTGACATCTCATCGCTTAGAAATCATCGTCTATAATAATGTTCAAATGTGTGGTGGAGTCCCTTTATACCCTGACAGAGTGCCCATTCCCCCAAGAAGGGTCTAATTTACCCTAATTGCAAAAGATGGATTCCTCTTAAAAGTGATGGGATGTTGAAGTTGAAAACCCTAGTTTTTCCTTTTGCATTGGAATGAAGATAAAAATGTATTGCAACTTGCGAAGTTGGGACCAGGTGCGATGTCTGAACTCTGACATGGATAGAAGATTAGAGTTTATTATTTTATTATAAACTTTTCTGGCTTACAACCAATTTCTGAGACTCTCAGATGCGATTTAAGAAGATACTGTCAGAAAAAAACTGAAATGATAGAAAACACACCCAAATAGACTCCTTTTCCTTATCGTAATTCAGATAAATAAATACAGAAAGAAGAGAAGTCTGTGTGGGTGGTAGGGGTATAAGTGTTTCACTATGATTTCTACTGTATGTCATGCATTTTCGTGAAGTAAAGAAAGGAAGTGAGGTGTGCGGTTGGGGTTCACAACGAGTTCTGCTCAATGTCATGCATTTTCGTGAAATCCCATATTCTGTTCATTAATATTCCATGTCCTTATATTGGTATTTATTATTCATCAACAGCCTAACAAGTGTATTTTCATCAATGAATGATCGTGAGAATGTATTTTTAAGTGTTGTATTCTATTTTAAAAGGTCAATCTAGTTAAATAAAGTAGTTCAATCCCTTATATATAACTTATCTGGTTTAGATAAAAAAAAAAAAAAAAATTGATAAAAAAAAATTGAAGTCTAAATCAATAATTAATTTTTTCGAGTGCATATTTGAAAACATACGAATTACTTAAAATTTAATAGTCAATAATAATTTGAAAACACTGCTACTGACTTTTCCATCATTAATTTCTATCTCATTATAATTTTATCTAAACAAGCACTGGAGGTTTTTAATTGTTAGAATTAAAACATTTAATTTGTTAAATTTATATTCTTCAATAAGTTCCATTTAGAATCATTAATTTGTCAAGAACCTGCTTCGTGCACGACACTATATATATGAGGCTTATGTATTTCAATCCCCGTCCAACTAGCAATCCATCTTGAGTGTCTTCTCCAATCAATAAGGATCTTTCTCTCTCTCAAACACAGAGAGGCACAAAAACATATGGCGAGAGTATTAGAACCCTTGATTGTTGGGAGAGTGATAGGAGATGTTCTTGATTCTTTCACTCAAACCATAAAAATGTCTGTTACTTACGGAAATAAACAAGTCTTCAATGGTCATGAGTTCTATCCTTCCACAGTCACCACTAGGCCAAGAGTTGAGGTTTTTGGTGGTGATATGAGAACATTTTACACATTGGTACGTACTCGATTTTAGTTATCAACCTCCCATTGCATTTTTTTTGAATTCTTCTTGACAAGTTTGTTTATTCACAGTACTGAATTACATGGATAGACGAGATCTTAGTTTCTGTTTTCTTTTTTCCTTAATCATATTGAGTGCTATCAAGTTACACATACCAAACTAATTACATGTCTTGTTCCAGGTGATGACTGACCCTGATGTCCCAGGCCCCAGCGATCCATATCTCAGGGAGCATATACACTGGTATAACCTAAAACAAACATGTGTGTTTGTGTGTGTGTGTGTAAGCTTATACTAAACACTCAGTGACATAGAATACTATAATAGGTAGTGGGAGATAATCATTGATTATATCACCGATTATAGTATGCCACGTGTGCTTAGTGTGTGTGTGTGTGTATACATATATAACTTGCAAAGATCAATGGATCGTGGGCATTAAACTCGGAACTACATGTATTGCTACCTTATGGCATTCTTTTCAAATTCGAATTAGTCTTTAATTTCGATTAAAACTAGAAAATCAGAATTCTCATGTTCACAAACGATTAAATCATCAAGAAATGAACATTAACCATGTAAAATCAACTGCAGGGCACATACCGCTGCAGGAGAATTTATATAATCAAGATCACAAAAATAGAGAATCAGGTGATCATGCAAGGATCACCTTGAAGAATAAAAATGGAAACAGGAAGTAGGGTATGTAATTTAATAATTGTGAATTAGTGAGTGAACTTGAATTCCCTACAAGAATTCCCTAAACTGGGCAATGAACTAGCTTATTTAAATCAGAAGGGGAAAAAAATTATGAATTGTTGGGTGACTAAAGAGGCTTGGCTTATCAAAAGTTGAACGATTAGATAATATATATATATATATATAGGATTTCACCTTCAATATTGCCTTCTTATCACCAGAAGACTGGTAGTTCTTGAGCAGATCCACTCCTATATGTACCCGATAGGGGCATAAATGTAAGATCTAACCGTTTCTTTTTTCCCTGGAACCATGTTGCAGGTTAGTCACAGACATTCCAGGGACAACAGATGTCACATTTGGTAAGATATACTCACGCCACACAGACACACACACAGGGTGAAGGGTGTTTTTTTTTTTTTTGTTTCAATAGAATAAGAGGAATAATTTCTTGTTCTGAGGATTTAAAATGTTTTGACAGGAAAGGAGTTGATTAGCTATGAGATGCCAAGGCCTAATATAGGTATACACAGGTTTGTGTTCGTTCTGTTCAAACAGAAAGGCAGACAAACAGTAAGCCCACCTGCTTCGAGAGATCACTTCAGCACTAGAAGTTTTGCTGCGGAGAATGAATTGGGCCTCCCAGTTGCTGCTGTCTTCTTCAATGCACAACGTGACACTGCTGCACGAAGACGCTAGCTACTGCCGGCAGCTTGATCATGCTTTGTTTGCTACGATAAAGTATTCTACACTATGTTTGGAACATAGTACTCGATAGAGTTGGAATGTATGAATAAAATTGTGTCCTACCAAAAATGCTACTAATGCTTGTTCTATGTATATATAGGAAAAAAGGGTCTCATTGTGATTTTGCATTGAACCTACTTTGTGTACTTAATTTCCATTAAAAGTTGGTGAATCTGTGATTCTCAGTTTCTTCTTCCAATTAAGGTTCATGTATGGAACAGGGATTGTTAAACTGTGCATAGAAGATAACAAAAGCACATATTTTGATAGTTTTGTTTACACTTCATGCAAGTTAGGTCTTTGGAAAATGTTTTTGACAATGTAAAAGGTGGAAGGATAAGTACCATTGTATTTTCTTTTTTCCATAAAACAACTCTAACTAAAAATTTTATTAATGACAAAAATACATAATACAATGCAAATTGTACATAAAACTCACAATGAAAAGCGAAGTATGATTATATCTATGCTTATATATTAATAGTTACACTAAATTAGTCGACAGCATTAGGTAGCAAGCTAGAAATTAAACTTAAAAAGAATTTCTTCTTATAAAAGAAAAAATTCCAAGATCGTGTGGTTGAATTCATTTGCTTTTTCATGCTCAAATCATATGCATTTTAGATCACTATGTGGACAAGAATTCAATGATAATGGAAAGAGTCTAGTCCCTATTCTAGCACAATTATCAAAAAATAATTTTTTTTTCTCAAACTTTTTTTCAATCACACATTCTCCCAACAAAATAATTTTACACATAAACTCAAAATTTTATCCTAAATTTCAACTACACATTTTCCAAACAACCACTATTACAAAACATAATAACTCAAAAAAATGGAGCTCAAACAAGGGCTTAGTATTGACAAACCTAGTACCCTATCTTTTTGAGAATTCTAATCTACACAAAAAATAGTTTTTAAGCCCGCGTTTTAGATTTTTCATGTATTTTACGCATGATATACTTAGTCCTATTTGGTTTAGCTATAAATCATATTTTGCGTTATGTTTGATAAAAGTTATTTAATTGTGTGGTTGAAAAGTTAATAAAAGTATGACTTAAATTAATTATTGAATTCAAATTAATTTTTACCAACAATGTTAGTTGAACCAAATAGATCCTTAAATCATTTCTCTCATGTTCTTCATGTACAAGGAGTTAATTAGAAGTTATATGGTGATCATAGAGAGTAGTAGTTGACTTGAAACTTAAAGGGTATAGTAAACAAATCCCTATCATTTGTATTCATTGTGGAAATAATCCATATCGTTTTAAACTTAGGATTTACACTATCATTGTAAAGATTTCATGCGGAATTGGTCCTTTTCATCATGTTTTGTTAAATCTTTTGGTGAAATACAGGAAATTAGAGCAAAACGTCCCTATTTTTTTTCATCATTATGCAAATCGTCCCTATCGTTTCAATTTTGATGTTTTGGCACTTAAATTGACCTTTATTTGTGCTTACTGTCTGATTTCTCCATTATTGCACTGTAAGATAACTAATTTACCCTACTCTTTATATAAACAAATAGAAAATAAAAAAATTGTATCTGAGTTCCAAATTTTTAAAAATGTATAAACGCATTTATTTTAAAATATTCGAATAGAAGAAATAATACTTTATTTTCCCAACTAACCCACCTACCCCTGCAACCATCGCCTGGCTTCCACCACCACCACCAAAATAATTGAAAAAACTATTAACAAAAACAGAACTAAAAATAGGAAAACAAAATAATTTTTTTTAAAAAATGGTACTTCTTCCTCATTCAAGTTTCTTTTGCCTCATATATAAGATTTTATGTATTCTTTAACAAAATAAGAACAAAATTCAAAAGCTGACACATTGAGTCACTAAAAAGAACATAAAAACAAGAATTTTTGAAAAAAATTTAGAAAAAAATTAAAAATAGAAAGAAAATGGTACTTCTTCTTCATCCAAGTTTTTTTTTGCCTCATACATATTAATTTATCTATTATATAAGAAAATCCAGAGCAAAACTCAAAATATGATGCAGTGAGTATTGATAAGTGTATTTTGTACAATTATCTAAACCATTAAATTAGAGTATTTGTTAGTGATTTGAATGAGTTATAGCTTGATTTTGTGTCAATTATGTTTGTTAGGTTGAGTTCAATGCAAATTGGTGGATTTAGAAAAAATGAATGAAAAACATGTAAAAACGAAAGAAATTCAAAGTTTGGGGATCAAACTGTACATCCAATAGTTGATTCGGAGCACAAAAAGATAATTGAAGATTATATAAGATCAATTGGATGCAATTGGAGGTCAAATGAGTGAAATATAGAGGAAGTATTTTCACAAATCAATTTCCAACCGAAAAAGTTGTACTAGGGTTTTTTAGTCTCAAATTAAGACCAATTTTTCGGATATCAATCATTTGAATTGGAAAAATTGTATTTTTAGAATAATTGTAGCTCTTTGAATCAAATTTCCAACGCATTTTAAATGAGCTCAAATCATGGCACGCACACAACACCTTATTTTTCCCAATCCGAGAGTCATTTGATTCTACGGTGCGAGTGCACATGCCTTTTTTTCGTAGAAGAGTCTTTAGTTTCCTTTGGCGATTCAAACTCTTTTGAAAACAAAATTAGACGCGATTTTGACATATTTTCCGACTCTTATAAATAGAGAACGAGGGATACACATTAGAAAAGACATCTCTTACCTCTTCATACACAAAAGTTCACCAAATTCATTAAGAAAAAGAGGCTAATTGCTATATTTTGAGAGAGGAGGTCAAGCCATAGCAAGGAATTGAAGGTCAATTACAACAAGATTTTGAAGAATTCAACCCAACATCTTTTGATTTATTTCATGATCCGGGTGATATTTTTCTATTATTATTTTTGTAATTTATATATTAACATGTTATGCTAGATCTGTTTTTGTATTGGATGAATATGAAACCTGTTTGTTATTTGTTTCAATTCAAGACTAGTAGTTTAGTTTATTTCTTGTATTTCTTGATAAATTTTGCATACCTATTGCATTATTTAATTGATTGGCCTCCATTATATAATTAGTTGCATGTTGTAGTGTTAGGAGACTCACAATAAGGTCAAAATGCGGCAAAATTAATATATGTGCAATAGGTGTTAGGAATAACTTTTATCATGTGTGCAATCATATAGATAATCTAAATTTTAATGCATTCTAATAATTCGAGTTCAGACTAGGAATATATTTAGGTCGTGGTTATGATAGATTTAATTTATATTGGAAAAGAAAATTATATATCATAGTTTTATCAATTGTCAAGAACGTACAGAAATAGATTACAAATCAAAAATTGAAATAGATAGCAATACGCGGATTCGAGATCCAATACAATCATTCATAAATTGATAAAATTCACATTTTTACAGCTTTCTTAGATTAATTAATATCAAAAAAAATCGAACTCTCTTTTGTTTATATAATTCGAATCTCATAAAAGTTAGTAAACTTAAATTGAATTTATTTCATGTGCGACGATACTCTTAACTCATCAATTCTATTACTTGTCAACGATCATGTACGTCTGCGAGTTTTGTTCGAACAAGTATATATGTAAATAAATGTGTGTGTAATCAGCAACAAGAAGATAGAAACAAGTGAGAGTTACTAGTTCGACCCTAAAATCACTTAATGGGCGAATACTGCGAAATTAAATTTATTAATTAAAAGCAACATGTTACTTTTTAATTGTTCTAGATATTTAGTCAAATCAAGTCAATTTTATCATATGTTGAATTACAACAATAATAAATAAAGTAGTAATTAATACAAAATTTGTTGACGGAGAAAATTCTTAATTGGGTAAAAACTCCAAGACCAAGTCAGTAACTTTCACTATAGATAATAAGAACTTATAACAGTATAATCCAGCTTAAAAAATCCATTAGAACGTGCTTCACTCACTTCTGCTTCCAATTTTTTGGAATTGTCTATCTCTTGTGGATCATCAAGAACACTTTGGTCTTGTACAATTCATGTGTTTCTAGTCCAATCTCCCTCAATTTTCAACATTTGAAAGCTATTGAGAAAATACCTTTCTAATTATATCTAGGAAGTTGATGTTTTGAATTATATGATTTTGGTATTTTTTTCGACTTATGGTTGATTGATCTCAAAATGTAGAATTATTGACTGAGCTCCAAAAAATGTTGTGAAGATAGAAAATAAAAACCAACAACACACAATAGAAGGTATTTAGGTAATATAGGATAGATATAACTATTGAAAATCGTGAACTAGAATTTTTCGAAAATACCGTCACTCAAGCTCCAACGAGCGAGAGATGTGTCGCTAAGTAACGAGGTGAAGGTTGGGACAATCCTCCTTGATTTTCCCAGCTCATCAGACCTTGCTTATCTTGCTTGTTCCTAGGTGGATGAACCTGTGCTATTTGGCTCTATATTTGTTCTTGTGATTGAATTGTTCGATGAGCGAATTGATTTCTATTCCTAGGCATCTGTCCAATCTGGTCAAACATACTTACGGACCTTTGAGGCAGCTCTTCATAATTCGGGGAAAAATTGTTCTCTCCAGCCTAAACGTTATCGGCAGGGCATCAGGAAGCATAGTTGAAGGAGACATATACCCCCCACTTTCCTTTCGACAGCTGTCTTTCTTCTTTGTCAACTTGAATGGGTTATGTAGCTTTGCTCCACTTTCGCCCGACGTTGGTCATAAGCTGATTGTGGGGTGCCATGAGGCATCTAGAAGTCTCTTTGATTTTGGACTTGCATGATGAGTTCATGCATAGCCGTATTTTGGGCTTCAGTGCTTCTTGTATTGGTAGCTATATGAACCATCTCAACAGTTAACCATGCCGCAATTCTTTTGGCCATGCGATGGTGGTGGTAAGGCCTTTGGTGGGTGACGTCAGTTCATATGATATCTTCTTTAGAGACCTCCCTTACTTTCCTCAGATTCATATCATCTTCGATTGAACTCATTGTTTTGGGCTAGCAAATTCTTCCAAGAGGTGATTAATAAAACTCCAAATTTCTTCCTTGGGGCATTCGCTCCTTCTTTCTTCAAAAACAACTCCTTTTTCAGGGGAAGGCTAGATGAATATTCTGGTAAGTCTTTTCTTTACAGGGAAGTTTGTGGTTATGGCAACGATTTCCCACATACTGCGCTAATTTGTTGACTCCAAAAAATGACCTAAGCATGTGGCCAACAGAATACTTCCATGTAAGCTCCTTCCTACACATAGTAACATACTTGCTCGTGACCTTTTCCGATGGGGGTGGAAGCGGCCACGAGCACTTCGACGATCAAGTTGGTGAGTTGGCAGATTGGAGTTAGGATGTCCGGTGGTGGCGATCACCGAAATGTGATTTTTGGTGGCGACGTGTGTATGAATAAGGATAATGTAAAAATTTTGCGCTCATTTTCTTTTTCCAAGACCCAACTCATTCTATAGTGCAAGTGTGAGTATTTATAATGATAGAGAATAAGAGAATAACCGTTGGATGTGGAACACGTGACTTTGAATCTAGGGCAGATCGTCCTTTCATAGGTGTCAATCTGTCAATCCATATGTGGGCGGTTAATTTAATGCTTACTAACACAGTAATGAGTTTGATTTAAATAGACATACACACACAGAGGGAGGCAAAAAAAAAGAGAGAAAAAGGAAAGCACAAACGGTAAGCAGAAAAGATGGAAGAAAATTGCGGCAGAAAGAAAGAGAGAAAGAAGAGAGAAGGGGGAAAAAAGAAGAAAGGAAAGAAAAAGAAAAAATCAAAGAAGGCTACCACATAAAGGAAAGAGGGAAAAAATACGAAGAGAGAAGAGGAAAGAGAAAGAAAAGAAAAAAAAAAAAAATAAAAAAAAATAT
>CAIGRL010010655.1:0-10237 GCA_903798325.1 Fraxinus xanthoxyloides | reverse complement strand
TAGAATAGTCTTTATAAAGACTTGAGTCAACAATGTTTTACACCAGAAGTTCCTTTAGGGACTAGTTTTTCTATTACATTGTGCGCACTTTTCTCATTTTAACAGATAATGTTTAAAAAAAAAAATTCCGTGGGCCCCACCCCTTCAACTCTGAGACCCACCATACTTCAACGGGCTGACTCCGCCCCCATGTATCCTACATTTGGGCAATCAAATTTTTAACTACAAGTTGATAACATTCTCGTATTCAAGAATTGATTATCTTTTTATAGGAAAGCACATTAGAATCCACACATTCATATCTTGCGATTTTTGGATATTTACCTAGTTCTAAAAAAATTCGCATAGTTTTATGATTGCAAGGCATGAACCACGTGCGATATCACTTAAGGTTCCCTTGCAATTTAGCCAGGGACCAAATCATGCAATTGTTGATCATTTGGCCATGCGATCACATGGCACACAGGGTCAGGGGCATGACCACTATCTCCCCTCCAAAATACCCTTTTTGTTATTTTTTTTATATTAATTTTTAACTTTAAAACTTCAAATTTCTTACTCTCCACATATTTGACATCCAATTTTTATATCAATGTACTTTGAGTGGATCAAAAGAATAATTCACGCCATCACCTACTTATTTCATCAGCTATACATTTAAGATTTTTAAATTATGAAGAGTTTTAAGTTTCACTCAAAACTTGAGATTTTACTCTACGAATCCTTCTATAATATTTTATATTGAATTGAGGTGGATGGGGTATTATGTGGCAATGAGTTTGAAATATGCATTGATTGGTGTCTTTATTAATATTTTTTTTTTTTATAATTGTTGCTAATGTTTCTTAGGGTGTTTTTGAGTCTCATTTTTGAGCAAAAAATGTTCATAATAGTTATTTTTTGGAGAATGTGTTGTTAATTTTTATTTTTTAAATGTGTTTATTTGTAAAATTATTTTATTTGGAGAACGTGTGGTTGAATATGAGTTTTGATAAAAGGGAGCTCAAGGGCTTATAATCTTAATTTGTAGGAAAATTTGGCACCAAGAAAAAAGATCATTTGAAGGAGGAGAAACAAAAAGAAAAACAAGCAAGCAAAGATTCTCAAGCTTCATCTCCAATTCTATCATTCTTCACTTATTTAACGAGTCTCAATTCTTTTATTTTATTTCTATATTTTGGATTCTATAGTGCTACATTATGGACAGTATAAAATTTAAGTATGAGGGTGAAAAATATTAGTTTTTTTATTTATTTAATCTATGTTTTTGCATGATA
The DNA here is from genome assembly GCA_903798325.1 of Fraxinus xanthoxyloides. Classification (NCBI taxonomy): domain Eukaryota; kingdom Viridiplantae; phylum Streptophyta; class Magnoliopsida; order Lamiales; family Oleaceae; genus Fraxinus; species Fraxinus xanthoxyloides. The sequence goes on along the minus strand of CAIGRL010010655.1, from coordinate 8,960 downwards.
CAGTCTGCATGATTGGATTGTTTTTGTGCTTAATATAGGTTTAATTATGAGTTTAAAAAATTGAAAAATATGAAAAATCTAATATTTTATTTCTTTATCTTGCATGATTGTGTTGAGAACTAAACTCGAATAATGTGATTCATATTAAGGGTTTGTCTGGGACCGCTTGAAATCAAAATTACAGCTGTTGAGCCACCATATTTGACTTATCTCTCTCAGCAGCTTTGTTGATTATTTGACCGTTGCTTTGTTCAACAGTAATAAAATCACTTTTTTTGTAGCTTAAAATCGCGCTCAGACAACCCCTAAATGATGATAATTTGTCTATCTGAGATAAAAATTTGAACCGTTTTGTGTGAACACTTGAATTTTAAATTAGTGCATGAATTCCATTATTTTATATTTGGATTTTGAATAATTGAGCACGAATTCATTCTCGATTGAACTTATGGTCAACTTTTAGATTAGTTATAAGTTAGATACCTTGTAATCTTTTAAGGCCATAATATGTATATATTATACTAATCGCTTCAGTTAGAATCCTGTTAAAAATCTATTTAAAAAATACACTTTGTGGTGATTAGATCCACCCAAAAACTATACTATCACCGCTTGATTATTTTTTTGGCCTTTCTCCTTGACCCAATAAAAGACGTTGCAATAGTACATGAAGAATGAGATAAACGTATAGGAAGAAATAGCATACACCGTGTTTATCAAATCAAACATCAATGTTGAAAAGTGCTACGTACCTACCATAGAATGGAGAGAAGAATAGTAGGAATAGAGATGATAATGGTGCGGGTATGGGACGGGTCAACCATTCCCACCCACATTCCGTTGGGTATTTTTGTTATCTTACCACATCCTCATATTCGTAAAAGCGGGACGGGACGGGATGAGACCAGGGCGGGGCAGGTCCTCTGCCCCATTTATCGTCTCATTTATTTTTTTCTTTTTCTTTTTTATTTACTTTATTTTTTGCTTTTATTTTTTATGCCTTTAGTTAGTAAATATTATCACTTTTTTACTAACTTGTTAAAAACAACTTATATTTTCTTTAAAAATATGATAAATTTATTATTTTTATTCGATAAAAAACTAAAATTTGAAATCGGGGTTGGTAGCAGGGTGGGGACTATATTTCCTGTCCCCGTCCCCATCCCCGCCCCCGTTCCGTACCCGCTTCGAGGTAATGATCATCACCCCCACCTCCGGCATGTATACCCAGTTAAGAGGGTAATCCCCACCCCATTTGGGGCGGGGCCCCACAGGTATTAGGTTGAACGAATTTTTTTGTCGTCCCTAAGTAGTAAGAAGCGACTTGACATTGATATCATCAATGTTGTGCAAAATAGCTATCTATATATGAGAAAAAAATAATATATGTATGTTTTCTTGTTTTGATGAGCATATACTATGAAAGTACGTGCATAAACAAAAGTACAGTACCTCTTGGCTAAGTCTTGGTGATTGAGTAAGAATTTGGAGAGTGATTGAGATGATGATGAAAATAAATCCAATACCACTTATTTAGTAGACCATCGCGAAGAAGAAATTGAAAAAAACTATGAGAGCAATAATTGAGATGAGAGATTATATCGACATATTCACGATTTGGTGTTGTTTGGAAAATGTACTTTAGGAGTTGAAGTACATAAGTTGATTCAAGTAATTAAATAAACGATATATGAAGTTTGTAAAATTTCTATTAATTCTTGTATTTCATTAACTTGTTTGGGTTACGGGAGTTATAAAGGAAGTTTCGAGCTTATATTGGTCGGGAATGAGAATTGAATTTTTATGGTTTAGATATTTACTTTGAGAAATTTAATATCATATATCAAGTTGGGTATTTATGATTAGAATCTAGTTGAGTTTTTATTTTGCTTGATTTGACGACTAATAAAGGTTCAAGTTTGGAAGTGTTTGATAAATGTTATTTACACCCTTATTTGGAACACTGTGTGTGTTAGAGAGTACTTTTATGAGTTTGATATTAATTTTGTATGTTTTATAATTATTTTAGGAGAAAACCCGCTAATAGATGATAACAAATTAAACGGAACAAGAATTGATCAAAGAGGATAAAAAATATACGAAATTTGGAATTTAGGGATCAAGATTTCAAGTCTAAAAGTTGAAGGACCTAAATTGAAAATAAAGAGGACTTGGTCTGTAAAGGAAACAAAATCAAGGACCAAATAGTACGACTTGGACAATCATTTTTCGCTGTGATTGCAACGGCATATAAAGCTGCAACTTAACAGCTTATAAAGTTGTTGATATCAAGATTTTTTTGGCTCTAAATTGGGATTTGAAGGTTGTGAAAGCATCAATTGGTCTAGAGATCTATAATTATCAAAGAGTACGAAGATTTGTTGTTGGGATTCGTATGACAAAGTTCAACAATAGCTTTAATACTTTTATTATTCATTTCGTATTGAACCCGATGATGATTTTAATTATTTTATTGTTTAATTACACAAGAAAAACTAAATAATTTTTTATTAGGATGAAAAATATAACTTAGATTTAATATTTATTTAATTTAAAAGATTTCAACGACTTTGATTATGTTCTAATTATTTATTTTGTGTTCAATGACATTCAATTACTTGATCACTATTTAGTTGGTTTAGTGATAATATTGATACCAGGAAGAGATATATTTTGTCTAGGTCGTGCAATAAATAACATAGATTTTAAAAACATGTTGAGAGATACTTTAGCCTCTGTTTGTCATCCATTTTATCAAACTCTGTTTGCTATAATATACAATCCTTTCCACATATTCACTCAATAAAATATTTTACACACAAATCAATAACATTACTTTAATTTTCAACAAAACATTCTTCAAAAATTACTATTCATGACTCTATTTTTCTCCCAATAATGGGAGACAAACACACCCTTAATAGCTTATGCAATTTTGGATGAATTCATGTGAATTAATGAGTTAAAATGTGTATGAATTTACATAAAAGAAAATAGGTTTGTTTGAGCCCAATTTTATGGGAGAGTATATTTTGTAATTGTGATTTTTGGAAAATATGTGATTAGAAGTTTGGAAAATTTTTGGATTTATATGTAAAATCATTATGAGAATGTGTGAGTAAAAATGAGTTTGAGCGAAAAAAAGAAAAAAGAAAAAAAGGTTTCAAGGAAGGGAGCTCAAGAAGGGGCATGGTGAATTCAAGCATGTGAATAGGGTTAATTTTACTTAAAAGATATCAATAGCTAAAATTGATTCATTTGATTGTTAATACATATGAAAAAGGGGCTAAATGATGTTGGATTAAATGAATGTTAGAAGATATTCTAAGCGAAATTAGAAATTCTAAGTACTTAATCCCAAAATTTTCAAGCGTAGATAGATTTAAATTAATTTAATATAATTAATAAAAAAAAAATCAAATTCTTGATTTGTTAATTGGTTACTAAGCTAATTTAGATTAAAGCTAGAATGTAGATGAAAATTGACGGTAAATAATTAATTTGTGTGTCTGTGTGACACTTGGGTTTATAATATATTTCATTATTTGTCATGATCTGTATAATTTTGAAATAAACGAACAATGTATACTAATGATGTTTATGCTCCTCACACCCTTATATAGTTGAGATTTAAGATACGGTATCTATATTCATAGCAAATTGCTAATGTTGCTTGTTCTCTACTTAATGATTGAAGCTTACAATAAGAAACTTACATTTAATTTTTAGTTCAAATTATTAAGGTTTGCAGAGAGGGCAAGATTTAAGTTGTAATTATAAGATCAATTTAAGTTGTGCTCCTTATTTTCAATTTAAATCGTTGGCCATCAATTTAAATTAAGGTATACTGACCTAGTATACGTAAAACTTGAGTATACGTGTATATTTATCATGTGAAAATGAAATGAAGGACCCAATTTACGATTATTGAAGTCGACATTATAGGCTTCATAAGGTTTATGAAATAATTGGTGCATGGCAATTAAATTTGTAAATGAGCGTATGACGTTCATTGCATGTAGTTGCCTACGATATATACCCTACCGTGGATGATTATGCGCTGCGAATGATTTAGGGATGAATGCAATTTGATTTGGACGTTTTGTGCCATATTTTCAACTCAAACAATTTCAAGCGGTTTAAATTTTTTTCAAACTAAACTAAACTATTTTATTTTTCAAACGAAATGAAACCAAAATATTATTTGCGATTTGATTTGATTTTAATCCGCCGTTTACCTATTGATGTTATAGTAATATATTTAAAATAAGTTAACTTTTAAGTTTAAACGAGAATTATTAGTGTTAAATGTTAGGTTACATTCATATTAGTCTGAAACTCGAAATACAAAAAAAAGAAAATAAAAAAATAAAAAAATAAAAAAAAAATAGTAACAAGTTAACAGCTAACAATAGATACATAACTTTCTTCACTCAAACTTTTACAAGCAACAATATCAAAATAAGTACAAGAGTATAAAAATTGTGTTCTAACCTTTCATTTGATAATAATTGAATCAATATCACCGATTGTAATACATAATTCAGCCTCTGTATAATATACAAATATCAAAATATTCATTAGTCATTATTAATGATCCTACATTTCGGATCTTTTGTTTCCCTTATTACCTTTTCCATTCATTTCATATCTTGAGGATCATCTTCTATTGAAATTGCATCATTTGCCTACATCTAGAATTTCATCTACATCTGGTAAAAAAAAAAAAAAAACTCATTTAAGAAGGCACATATGTAAAATAGCTTAATTTAAACGAACCAGAAAACAGAAATTGTAGCACCTATAATAAATTATGTCTTCACAAATCACAATCAGAATGAAAAAAAAGGAACTTCGAAGAATTCGGTCCCAAAAAATAAAATCACGCAACAACAACAATAATAGCTCATATTTAAATTCAATTTTTGTGATTATAAAAGAGTTAAATCCACTAATGACCATCCAATTTTATACCTATTATCACTATGACCACCCAATTTTATAATTATTGTCAACAAGGTCACCTAATTTCATATAACATTTTACTATGATCACCTAACTTTTTTTTTCACTATTTTCACTAATTTCAAAATGGGTAAAATTGTAACTTTGCATTATATATATAAAATAAATTTTAAAAAAGCAAAAGTAACATTTTTTATTTTCTTTTAAAACAATTTTTTTTTAAATAAGTTTTTATTTTATTTTGAAAATGTTTTTTAAAATAAGTTTTTATTTTTTATTTTTTAAGGAACTTTTTTTTTAAAACAATTTTTTTATTTTTCTAAGTAACTAACTTTTTTTTAAAAATAAGTTTTTATTTTATTATGTTTTTGAAAATTTATTTTATATATATAATGCAAAATTAACATTTTACCCCTTTTAAAATTAGTGAAAATAGTGAAATAAAAGTTATGTAGAAATATTATATGAAATTGAGTGACCATAATGAAACATTATTTGAAATTAGGTGACCATAATAGAATAAAATCAAATTGAGTGACCATGATAACATGAAGTATAAAGTTGGAAGACCATGATGAAATAAAATCAAATTCGGTGGTCATTGTAACACTAAATCTAAAGTTGGGTGACCATGGATAGATTTAACCCAATTATGAAATCATACTTAATTGACGACACAATGATTGAACGGTAGTTACAAAATTAGTGGACTATTTTATTTCAGAAACAAAACAAATAAATTGCCTCTGGAGTCTATATCGCAAGAAATTTTCTGTTCAGCTCCTTATGCAGTACAAGAAGAAATTGTACCTTGCAAAAACAAAATAAAAGAGTTGCTCACTGGTAGAAATTATTGCGGGAAGCGATATAAGAAGCGGATCTCGATTTAGGTGGTTTTGGAGCTTGTGGAGACCGAGCAAGCGGAAACATTTGAGAATTGAGAGTGAGATAAGAGCTGAGAGTCTCATACAGATAGACTTGATTGAGAGGATGAATGTTAGGTTTGAAGAGTGATGCTACAAGTACAGGGCCTCGGTTACACACATGGTGAGTGGGGCCCGTCACTACAGTGAGGCGCCTGTAAGGCCCCTGTGAAAAACTGTCATGTACGCTGGGCATTATTGTAGTTTGAATTGGAGAATTTGGAAATCTTTGGGTTTCAATTTGGGCTCCGCTCCTGTTTATATAGATAGTAAATTCTGAAAACTCCAGATATATTTGTACTTTAATAAACTTTATATTTGAAAAATCATAATTTAATAAAATTAATTTTTAATTGAAAATTTTGAAATAAAGTTCAATTCAATTTTATGCGATTTTCAAAAATCGAAACCTAAACCAAACCATTTTAAAATGGTTTGATTCGTTTTGGGGTAAGAAACTGAGGGTCCACATGGACCTGAACCAACGATTTTAAAACAACGAGTTCGATTCGATTTGTGATTTTGCGATTTTTTGTGCAGTCCTATAATGACCGATGTGGTTGAGTCCCTCAAAACGAACAAAGTTAATATTAGAAAACATGATTTAGCAATATTAATTTATTATAGCATTCTTGTTTATTATATAAGTGTAATGCTCTCAAGTTTATAGATAAGTATATTTTGTATACTAAGTTGGGCCTTTAAACTAAGTTTTTGTTCGTTATTTTGATGAATTATGACTTAATTTTATGGGTATTGTGTTTATTAGGTACAAATCAACATAAATGACGGAATCAGAGAAAAATGATGAAACAAGGGCTCAATTGCAAGAGACTCAAAGTTTGGGGACTAAAGTGTAAATACTCAAAAGTTGTGCCGAACCTCACGATGAGGATTCAAGAGTATTATGGGTCAATTGGATGAAAAAGAACTCAAATGAGTGAAATATAGTCAAAATATTATTGTATTTTAATTATTTCTTATATTTATGATTAAATATGTATTAATATTGTGTTATTTGATTGCTTAATTACCAATTAGATAACTTGTTACTTATTTTTTGTATTGAGAGTCTCACAATAAACAGAACACTACATATTTGACATGTAGGCACTAGTTATTAAGAATAATATTTAGGATGTGTGCAATTGTGTGATTGAATGCTTGCTTCGCATATGAATTCAGACTAGGAATAAGGTCAGAACGTGCTAATGATATATTTAAATGGTGTTTGGTATATATTAAAATCAGATTTTTAGAAAGATTGTGATTAAAATTTTTGAAATGTGTGGTTGAAAAGATGTGACCCATGAAAGATGTGGTTGATATTGATTGTTTGATTTTGACTTAGATTAATGATGTGTTTGAGCCACAATGTTTTGGAAGAATGTATTCTGAAATAGTAGATTGATGGAGAATGTGTGGTTGAAAAAAAAAGGAAAAATTATTGATGTGATGAAAGATATTATTTTATTGAAAAATGTGTGGTTGCAAATGAGTAGAAGAATGAAAATGAAAATTTTAATAAAATAAGAGCTAAAATCATATTTTAATCCGCTCAAACAGACCCTAATATATACTTGATTTGATTGTTATTTTTGTTGTTTTAGGCTACCCACTACAATTTTGATGTCACTTGTGTTTGACATTCTCTTTAGGTGCTATTCAACAGTGTATGCAAAATTCTGACATCAACAAAGTAGAAAAGCTTTTACAATAATTAATTCTGACATGAATGATGATGATGATATGCTTGTAGATGACATATATTGCGAGCTTTATTATGTAATACATTATACTAGACACTGTTTTGTATACATGCATTGAACCCCTTATGCTCAAGCTTCTGCGTCTTAAACAAATATATAAGATATCGAAAACTGACAATTGACAAATCTAATAAAGGCTACATGCATGTGGACGAGTATGTATCTATAGACATGCTTGTGGGAGTTGATCCTTCTCTGTTAAATGAGGAGATATTTGTACAATATTATGATGGATTTGCTAAGTTGGATAAAAACAAAATGCATGTGGGAGATGCCATGTACAGAGATGAATTTAAAAGATGAGGATATAATCCAATTGAAAATGTTGAAAGGAAATGATTGTTATTGCTTGTGGATTTAGATTATAAATTGGCCATGCAATTTGAGGAGATATCAATTATTGAAGAATATCATAAGTACGATAAAAAATTAATTACTAAGGAACGAAGCAAAGAAGTGGCAATTGATGAAGATGAAATTAACACATTCTTTCGACTTCATCGATTGCCCAACAATTGAATTTGTGATTAAGTCCAAGGAAGATGAAGAAGTCTATATAGTTGATTTTGAATCGAATAGAATGTGTAAGTCATATCACATTGAATGAGGCAATGTTAAAATTTGGAGAATCAAAGAACATGGGAGTAAAGTTAAAAAATAAACTAAGTAAGGTATCAAAATCTTTCTTCAAAATCCCATGATGCAGATAATGACTATAAACAAGCGTTTATTGAGAGACAACTCAACTTTTTCTTCCCTTATATTTATTATGATTTCTAGATATTGGATAAAGAGTTTATTTTCATTCAGGTGTCATCATCTATTAAAAAAAATTGTGATCAGTAACTTGCGACTATAACCCCGGTCGAAACCCGCTACGTCTCCATGTTTATTTTCCTTTGCGTCCCTTGAATTTCTTGATGCTTATGAGATGTTTTGGGCATAGTATTAACTATGCTATGTTATTTGGTCACTAATATTTGAATTTTATTCATTTCATATGAACATGACATTGATGAACCCTCAAACCAACATTCGTCAGGGAATAATGTGATCAAGCGGGCCATCTAGCTATCGTACTTTATGTAATTTCTCCCATCACATTCGGATTAACTAGGGGAGTCTCCAATTTTCCCTCTTTGCCCCTCTCTTTGCATACTTAGAGTGTGTTTGATTGACCACATTTTCCCTGGAAGTAGGAAAATATTTTCCTACTTCTACTTTTTGACTGTTTGATATGCTAAATTTTCCATGGAAAATGTTTTCCTCCCTTTTCCTAGGTACAACCCTTTGATGCACAAAA
>CAIGRL010010535.1:0-17622 GCA_903798325.1 Fraxinus xanthoxyloides | reverse complement strand
AAAAAAAAAAAAAAAAAAAAATCTGTTTCGCAAAGACAAAACATGTATAATGAAGGGAGAAAATTATCACTTGAGTGACCTTGTAGGGGCCTTCCCATTTTGGCCTAAGAGCTGTACGTTAATTGCATCTTAAAAGAATTTCACAATTATTAAGAAATTTCAATAGACGGCCCAATTCATTTATGTCTCGTACTTGGAGCAAATGACCTTGAGAGTTATTTTCCCAAAAAGGGGGGCATTAATAGTTTTGTATGGAGAACGAAGACGACACATATTATATCGTTACTGAGATTTAAAATAGAAGTTAAGATCACTTATTAAATATTTTGAACACATAATGCATGATAGAGCATGTGGTACAATACTATTGTATAGTGTGTAGCGCTCGACACATTTTAAATGATGAATTTAGAATTGCTACTAGGCTGTAATGCTTTGTCAAGTATTTGTTTATTTTGAACTCCTCATGACCTATTGAACTCGAAATTGTTTTGACCACTCTAGCTCGACTTTACTTTAGATACAATTGGGTTCACTCTATTAAGTTTGATGCGTGCTTCGCTATTATCGTGTCAAAAAAATGAAACTAGCATTGCAAATGTGGATACACAAATATAGATTTGCTAAACATTGCTTTTGTATTTATTCGTCTCAATATAGTCAAGACCAGACTCTCCACATTAAAAGTTGATAATCCATATCATAACTACTTCAATTGTAATGCAACTTATGATTTTTTATTAACATAACTCACTACTTCTGTTATTTCGTAAATAATAGCATTGTAATAATTCTCTAGATCAGTGATATACAAAAATCTTTACCGAACTTAAAAATGCATAAAAGTAATAATCTGTATCAATTAAGTCACTCTGTGACTAGTTAAGCAACTTTACAATTTAATTGATTAACTAACTAAATTACTTTCAAATTTTAATTTTTATATATAATCCACCTAAATTTTGTTATACTGTCAACTTTACGAGTTAAATCAACCGACCAATTTGACTTCAAAAAATAAAAATTCAAATTCTTAAATCCTCACGTCTCTAGAGCGTTCGCACACCAAATTCCAGAACCCTATAATTTAGTGCTAACGCAAGCAAATAAACAAGAGGAAACATGATGAGCCTGGAAGGGGGCCTCATCTACATCCTTCGTGTTCTCAACACAGAACTGTGTCCAAGAAAACCTAAGAACAAGTAAAGTATTTTTGCCTGATTCCTTTCCTCGACCCACTTTATGCACCTTGACCCGCACCATATCAAAAGCAAAGAAAAGATAAGAAAAGGTAAACGAACAATTTTCTCTTTCTCTGATCAACAGCAGTGCACCACCTGTATTGCCAACCATATTCCAACGAGGAAAAAGGACACACACACCACAAAACATAATCAAATTCTTGGAACCATCATTTAATATTGCTACTACTTAGCATTATGATCTTGTTGAAAAGACATTTTCATATTAAGCTGTAGAGAAAATGATTAAGATCAGCAATCATACTCTAATCCACTTAACTTTAAATGTGTTAATTGATTATATGATCAAGAAAAGCTTATATAATATGGACACTGCGTTGGGGGAACTCCTTCTTTGCCCAGGTGCTGTATATTTTAGCTCATGATTAGACTTTTTCGTTCCTCTTTCTTTCACCAGGAAAACTTGGCTTCCATTTGAACGTTTTTCTTCAATTTCAAAGATTGATTTTCACTGTGCAAAGTTGTTTCTTGAACTTTTAAAAGATACTCCTGCTGTTTGTTTTTATAAAACAAAAGTATAAAGCAAATCCCAAAGAGCTCTAGTTTCAAGAACCAGTCATATCATTGATTTTTCTTCAAACCCTTGTGTGTTCTTGAGGTGAAGCACTTGTTGGGAACAAAACCTTGAAACCCTTTTAAAATTTCAAGATTTTTCTTCATCAAAATCAGTTCTTGAGGTGTTTAGGCTGAAAAAAAAAAAAGTAGTTATTAGCATGTGTTTTTTGGGTTTGAATTTTGGGATGGGTACTAAAATCCTTCTGTTATTTATGATGGTAAATAGTGTGTATAGTATTGGGGCTAATTGGGGTACCCAGGCATCTCATCCCCTGCCTCCTTCAACTGTTGTGAAATTACTAAAAGATAATGGAATTCAAAAGGTAAAGCTTTTTGATGCTGAATCAAATGTTTTGAATGCTCTGAGAGGGTCAGGGATTGAGGTTATGGTGGGCATCCCAAATGATATGTTGTACACTCTTGCTAATAGTGTTGATGCTGCTGAAAGATGGGTGGAGAGGAATGTTTCTGTACACGTTTCATCAAATAGTGTAGACATCAGGTAAATTTTCTTTCTTTTTTTTTTTTTACTTCTGGGCTCCTGTAATTTTTTTCCCCAGAATTCTGATTTTTAGTTTATTACATCCTGTCCTTGAAATCAAGGGTAGGGATCATAGTTCCGGGCGTTAAGTGTTACGGATTAAGCTCTAATTCCTTGCGTATAAGAGTAAAAATAATTCAAAAAAACAAGCAAAGTTTGTAAACAAACTTGTAGAATTTGACGTGTAGAGCTAAGTCCACTTGCCATTGTAGGTTAGAGCTTAGTCCAGCAATTTGATTCGTTTTAGATGAAAGGTGATTTTATATGAACAAGTACGAGAAATTTTCCTGAATTTTCGATTCTTCGATGTTTGAGAGAAACACTTGCGTAAGGTTATTTGACGATTAAGGAAAGGTAGATTATGCTTGAGAAGATTGACATCGTGAACATATCACTGCAGCAATGGCAGTTATGAATTTTAAGAAGATAGAGAAGAGATCTAGACATTGACTACAAGAAAATTTGGTGCTAAAAATCTATTCTCAAAGATATATAGGAACTTCATTTAAAAATTCGATATAGTTATCTTTCTTTTTGTTTTTGCTGACTATACGTTTTTTAATTGAAAAGGTATGTTGCAGTAGGGAATGAACCGTTCCTATCGACTTACAACGGAACATTCCTTTCCACAACTTTTCCGGCTCTTAAGAACATTCAGGCAGCCCTGATTAAAGCCGGCCTTGGCAATCGAGTGAAAGTCACTGTCCCACTCAATGCTGATGTATACCAGAGTTTGACCGAGCAACCTTCGACTGGCGACTTCCGGCCTGATATTCATGACCGCATGATCGAGATTACTAATTTCTTGAGTCTTAATGCAGCTCCGTTTACTGTCAATATTTACCCATTCATAAGTCTATACAATGATGCCAACTTTCCGGTGGATTATGCCTTCTTTGATGGATACTCATCGCCTATCAATGACAACGGGAGGATATACACCAATGTGTTTGATGCGAATTATGATACCTTAATATGGGCTCTTCAGAAGAATGGATTCGATAACTTAAGCATAATAGTCGGAGAAATTGGTTGGCCAACGGATGGAGACAGGAATGCAAATAACAGGTTAGCACAGAGGTTTAATCAAGGTTTCATGTCCCATATCTCGGGAAACAGGGGGACCCCAATGAGACCAGGCGCCGTGGACGCCTACTTATTTAGCCTAATCGACGAGGACGCCAAAAGTATCCAACCAGGTAACTTTGAACGACATTGGGGAATATTCTACTTCGATGGTACGCCAAAGTACAATCTCAGCTTGGGTGGCAACTCCGGAGGTGTGGTACCAGCAAGCAACATTAGGTATCTGCCTCGTCGTTGGTGCGTTCTCTCACCCTCTGCAAATCTTCAAGATCCTCAAGTGGAATCAAGTGTAAGTTATGCTTGTTCTCACGCTGATTGTACGAGTCTCGGTTATGGGACATCTTGTCAAAACCTGGATGCTCGGCAAAACATTTCGTACGCGTTTAATAGCTATTACCAGGAAAACGACCAGCAGGACAGTGCCTGCAGATTTCCGAACCTTTCGGAGATCACAAACAATGATCCATCGGTCGGAGAGTGTAGATTCAAAATCATGATCCAAACCACACATTCCAAGAATGGAGGGTTCTTGCTAGAGCCAGTTCATATGTTGCTTCAAGTGCTTATGTTCATATTGTTACTCCTGTTGTGATGGAATGGAAAAGATACTTTTTGTTAATTGTTTTGCCTTATAGTGGGATGCAGTACAAGAGGAGGCTCGACAATATAACTGACAAAATTTTAGTTCTTTTCTATTGAAAATATTGTTGTCCAATCTGTTTTATGAAATATTTCATTATTGTATAGTTTTATGTATATTATGCGTCACACCTTGTTATCGTCCTCGGTTGAAATATACAGCGATATAAATTTTGAATTCAGTATTAACCTGCAATCAAAAACACATTTACAAGTTCAAGAAGTTTTATTATTTGCATCATTACAAATGTAAGATTATGCTCAGACTCCATACGTCTTGAATGAATAATTTGTTTATTTATGTTTATAAAATCTATACGAAATAAAATATTTCAATTTTTTCATTTATGGTGTTATGATTGTGTCCTACTAATACCAGCTTAGGCACCAAACATGATTATTGGAGTTGAAACTCCTGATTAAAAAGTTGATTGAACCTCAAATAATCGTGCATAGTGCTCTCAATGGTAAATATTTTAATTATGACTAAAATAAGTGTCAAGAACATGTTTACTAAGCTTAAAAGTAAATTGAATATATTTTAAGTAAATTGTTATTTTCAAACCCATTCAGATGTTTTATTTTTCAAAAGAACTAATTATTTTGGCAGCAAATTCAAAGATTACTTTCAACTTGATTATTTTAACTTGGGAGGAAAACAATTAATTAAGTAAAAATGTAACCCGGTCCAAGATATATTCGGGTCGGGTCACTTAGATCCTTCCAGACTTGAACTGGAGTGTTATACCCAAAGCATCATAATCTGTACCATTCAGCCCTCACTCGAAACACTATAAATATAAGCAATACGCGCAGAATGCACGCTGATTTCTACCCCTCCTCGAACGAAAAGAATCCGAAATCAAGAGAAATTATTTCAAAATATAGATTAATTAAGTGTTCGATCTCGCTGTGTGAGTAATTAGGGTACATAAATAGAAATGGATGCGGCTAGGGATTCCGCGGCGGCGGCGGAGGAGGAGGAGGAGGAGCGGAAGGAGCAAGAGGAGGAAGAAGAGGATGAAAATGAGATTCTGATAGCCAAGGCGCAGGTGTTAATTGAAAAGATCACTTCGAATCCGGAGAACCCTAACCCCAATGCTCTCCATGCTCTCTCCACTATTCTTGAGGCCCAGGAATCCAGGTACAAATTATGTTTCTCACTGTACAACATCTAATGAAGAATTTTGGATGGAGCATCTATTATGAATAATTTTTTTTCCTGGTTGTTGGGGTGGGATGACGTCATGACCTGCTAGTTAAGATACTGTCTGGGCTGCCAAACTTAAATTATTAAAGGTAGTTACACTACCGGTGAAATCTACCTCTCTTAAATTTTAGGTTATGAGATGTTTTCCATTCTTATAGTAGAGAAGATTGATTTATAGGATTCTTCTTATAATTTTATTTTGATGTCACACTTGCAGAAGTTAATATGTTATGTATATAGGTAACACTGTTTCCTTTGGAATGTGTAGGTATATGGAAGAGTCGGGCCACTTGTCAACGAACAATGGCAGGTCTTCTCATAATGTTGGGCAACTGGGGAACCTCATCCGGGTAATTTAAATTTCCTTGATGGATTCCTTTATCTATTCCACTTTATCTTTTGCTCTGTAACATTAGAATATTCATATTATTATCCCTCTTTTTACAGGATAATGATGAATTTTTCGATTTGATATCCTCGAAATTTCTGTCTGAAACTACATATTCAGTGCCTGTAAAGGCAGCTGCCACGAGGCTTCTTTTTGACTGTTCACTGACTTGGAAGGTATAGCAATTATTGTTATTTTTGGGTTATTTGTGTGTCTCATCATGTTGAATTTCTTTAAATATATGTAATTTGAACAGTATCCACATGTATTCGAAGAAGATGTTTTAGATAATATTAAAGGATGGGTGATGGACGAGACACCCAGGACAACTGTTGATGATCACAATTGGAAGCACGAATCTGGGAGGAGGAAGACATTTGACTCTGAAATGTTACGAACATACTCTACTGGTCTTCTTGCCATGTGTTTGGCTAGGTACACGCCCTCAAGAGCTTTATTTAGTAATTTATTTTTGTGGGGGTTTTCTCTTTCTTCTTGTAACTTTTTCTTGTTGGGATTTGGTGATTCTAGTGGTGGTCAAATAGTGGAAGATATGTTAACATCTGGATTGTCTGCCAAGCTTATGCGATTTCTTCGTATACGGGTTTTGGGCGAGACAAGCACAGGTCAAAAGGATGCAAATTCATTGATTGAGCACAGAAGTGCAGCAACCATGTCTTGTGCAAAATCAAGAGAGGAAGGTAGGGGCAAGTTGCGGCAAGTTGCAGGCAGTTCTCACGTGGATGTCCATAGAGTACAGGATGATGGACCATTAGATGGTACTGATAGGGATCAAGTCAGGAGCAGTGAGCAAGGAGGTGGAGATGAATGTTGGGTTGATGAAGATCCTCCTGATAGAAGAATGGTCATTGAGGTTGATGATTATGAAGCAGAAGCAGATGGTGAGGAAAAATTCCATATAAGAGATTCACATGAAGCTAAAACAAAACCTGGTGGCAAATACCACAGGGAAGAAGATTTTGATGAAATTCCAAGAGACGACTCTTCGAGACGCAGGTTAAATCGTGGACTGGCCAGATCAAGAGGAAAGGGCAGGGTCAATGAAGGAGTATTAGACAATGAACAACTGGCCTCTCCAGTTTCTGGCAGTAGATCAGGACATGGCCGAAGTGGAAAGGACAGGAGTCTGACAAGAAGTCAGGATTTGAGTAGGACTTCCGATGCCAAGAAGGGCTTAGGAAACAATAATGCTGATGCTTTTGTCCTGGAAAGAGATGATGATGATGACTGCTTCCTAGAATGCAAGGTTGGCTCCAAAGACATTGCTGATGTGGTCAAGAAAGCTGTCAGAGCTGCTGAAGTTGAAGCAAGAGCAGCCAATGCTCCAGCAGAAGCCATAAAAGCAGCTGGTGATGCTGCTGCCGATGTGGTTAAGACTGCTGCTTTAGAGGTGAGCACATTTTTCTCTCTTGCTTTTTTAGCCCCTGTTTGGTACACATTAAAATTTTCATTCTTATTTTTCTACTCATTTTCAACCACACATTCTTCAATAAAATTATACGTTCTATCACATCAATAACTTTTCATTCTTTTTCAATTACACATTCTCCATCAATCTACAATTCCAAAATACGTTCTTCAAAAATAATTTGATGCAAACACACCCTTAATGTTATATTGAAGTCTCATTTCTAAGTATTTGCGTTGCATGTGTATATAGGAGTTCAAGAAAACAAATAACGATGAAGCTGCGATGATGGCAGCTTCAAGAGCGGCATCAACTGTTATAGATGCTGCTAACGCAGTTACAGTATCAAGGTTGGCATTTGTTTTATATTTAAGATATCCTGAGCATAGTTTGGCAATGGCTAATATGTTCATTGCATTATTTTATATCTTATGATTGTTTATTAATTTATTCTAGATCCTCTCTTGACTTGGTATAGGGGTTCAAGTACCGTTGGTGATGATTCAGGGAATTCAAAACCAACAGAACCCGAACCTATTGAAGATATTGGTGAATTCTTCATTCTTGATAGTCACTCCCTTGGAAAGCTGAGGGAAAAATTCTGTATCCAGTGTCTTGCGATTTTAGGGGAGTATGTTGAAGTTCTCGGTCCTGTGTTACATGAAAAGGGGGTGGATGTCTGTCTTGCACTATTGCAGCGAAGTTTTAAGCATGAAGAGGCTTCTAGCTCTGCTCTACTTTTAACCGACATTCTGAAATTAATTTGTGCATTAGCTGCTCATCGGAAATTTGCTGCATTGTTTGTGGATCGTGGTGGCATGCAAAAGTTGCTCTCTGTCCCTAGAGTTGCTCAAACATTTTTTGGTCTGTCGTCCTGCTTATTCACAATTGGTTCAATTCAGGTAATGTTGTTTAACCTTTATGTCATAACAATTGTTTCTGAGAGTGCATCTATCTTTGCTGCTTATTTTATGCCCGTAGAGATTATCTATGTATTTTTATAGAATCTGTGTAAGTCATTGGCTTTGTTAATTTTACCATCAAGCTGGTTTTGACTTGAATGGTCATTTTATAGGGGATAATGGAGCGTGTATGTGCCCTTCCTTCAAATATTGTCCACCAGGTTGTCGAGTTGGATCTTCAACTTCTGGAGTGTCCACAGGATCAGGCTAGGAAAAATGCTGCATTATTTTTTGCTGCTGCTTTTGTCTTCAGAGCAGTCATCGATGCATTCGATGCACATGATGGTTTGCAAAAACTCCTTGATCTTTTGCGTGATGCTGCCTCAGTGAGATCTGGGGTGCCGTCTGGGACATTAAATAACTCGGGATCACTTCGAAATGATCGATCTCCTGCAGAGGTATTGACTTCTTCTGAGAAGCAGATAGCTTACCATACTTGTGTTGCACTGCGGCAATATTTTAGAGCACACCTTCTCTTGCTTGTGGATTCAATTCGTCCCAATAAAATCATCCGCAGTGCAACTCGTAATATTTCAAGTGCTCGGGCAGCCTACAAGCCACTCGACATAAGTAACGAGGCTATGGATGCAGTATTTCGTCAAATACAGAAGGATCGGAAACTTGGTCCTGCATTTGTGAGGACTCGTTGGCCAGTTGTTGACAAGTTCTTAAGTTGTAATGGTCACGTTACCATGTTGGACCTATGTCAGGTGTGGTGTAGCATTTTTAAATCCTTTATTTTTCAGTCTTTCAATCTAGTACTGTCATAACTTTTGGTCTTCTCTGCAGGCGCCACCCGTTGAACGTTATTTGCATGATTTGCTTCAATATGCACTGGGTATATTGCGTATTGTCACTTTAATACCTTATAGCCGCAAACTTATTGTTAATGCCACATTAAGCAATGATCGTGTTGGTATAGCTGTCATTTTGGATGCTGCAAATGGTGCTGGTTATGTTGAACCTGAGGTAACCTATGCAGACTTAATCTGGGCTTATCCTTGTAATTATTTATCATTTTCACTAATTTCATTATCTTTTTCATTTTCAAAATGGCACAGATTGTTGAACCGGCACTGCATGTTTTGATAAATCTTGTTTGCCCTCCACCATCAATCAGCAATAAACCAAGTATCTTCACTCATGGACAGCAAAATTCCTCAACTCAGAGTGCAAATGGTCCTGCAGTGGAGCAGAGTAATCCAGAGCGAGCAGTTAATTTTCCCGGCCAGAATGAACCTAGAGAGCGAAATGAAGAAACTGCTTTGATAGATAGAGGTGGTTCCTCAATAGTTGCCTCATCTTCTGTTGGTAATACTTTACAATCACCTGCTACTGCAGCTGCTTCTGGATTAGTGGGTGATCGTAGAATATCCTTGGGTGGTGGAGCTGGTTGTGCTGGCCTTGCTGCTCAGCTAGAACAAGGATATCATCAAGCGAGAGAAGCTGTTCGTGCAAATAATGGCATCAAGGTTCTTCTTCAGCTCCTCCAGCCCCGGATGGTTACATCTCCTGCTGCTCTTGACTGTCTTCGTGCTCTCACATGTCGGGTACTTCTTGGTTTAGCCAGAGATGATTCCATTGCACACATACTAACGAAGCTTCAGGTCGGTACCAGATTGGAAAAAAAAACAATTTGCTTATTACATTTAGCTGTACGACTTATTCTTTCTGGTTCTGAATAAAGTGAGACCGTAACGAAGTCGTGAAAATGATATTATTTATATTGTTGGTTCAACTTCCTTTTTCAGGTAGGGAAAAGGCTATCAGAACTTATTCGAGATCCTGGCAGCCAGACTGCTGGCAGTGAGCAGAGCAGATGGCAGGCAGAGCTTGTGCAAGTGACTATTGAGCTAATTGGGGTAAGGTTAATTATGATGATGTTCAAGGCGATAAGGTGACTTGCTTTGAACAGCTTTTTGCTGTCTGTTATCTGTTTACAATATTCTGTAGTTATCTCAAGGAATAATCAGAGTTCAATTCTGCAGTATACTCATTTATATCTGTTTGGCTCATCTGTTCATGCATAAATAGTTTCCTGCTGGAATTCAACAAGGTTAAGATTTGTAATTGATGCTAGTTTATGATGCTTTGCAATGTCCAAGATTGCAACGAGTTTCTTTTTAATTCATCTCTTGCTAAATAAAGGAAAGGTAGGAAGTGTCTGTTGAAGGTCTTAAGGAAAAAACAGTCTTGCTTAGTCTGGATTGGCATCTCGAGTTCGGCCACTGCATTCTCTACCGACTATTAAGTCATCGCTTACATAACATGACCTCAGGAGCTTTAGTTGGAGTATGAGTTATCTCAGCTGATAATATGATCAGGAGTTTCAAGCCAGTTTGCTCATTCAGCTGCAATTGGTCTTTTTTTGGCTTGTCTGCTTGGTCATTAAATTAGTTAAAAGTATTTACTTTTCTAGTCCATGTAATAAGGTGAATGAGAGCACAACAGAGTTTTCCAAGAAAAATGAACTCCATACTGTGTCATATCCTTATGTGCCGTAAGATAAGTTACACTTTATTTGCTTCATAGGTAATAGAAAGGGAAAATTTGCTTGCCAAGAGAAAATATAGGTATATGAAGGAAAAGGAGAGTAAAGGACATCAATCACAGCATGACAAAAAATTAAAGGAGGCAGTATAGAAATTCACAGCAATTGCACAAAAAGTGCTATTGTCTCTCCTTACATCGGTAATGGTTATGTACTTTCCTCATCCAATATTTATTTACAATTAGGAATTTGGTGTTGTGTTGATCTGAATACACTGCAACATGCTCTTAAACGTAAATCCATATGCAGAAGTTGATATATATAATCCTTGCCTATGCTATAGTTTGTTTTAGGGTCTTGTTGGATGGGGGCTCCAGTTGATGTGATAAGCAGATAAACTGTTTATTTGGAAATCTATATTTGTGTTCTCTTGTCCAGTATTTATGCACCTTATGATTGCAAAATTGTATTCATGTCGTCAATTTATGGATTTTGTAGGTTGTGACTAATTCTGGACGTGCAAGTAGTTTAGCAGCTAGTGACGCCGCTACCCCGACTTTGAGGCGTATTGAAAGAGCTGCTATAGCTGCGGCTACTCCTATTACATATGATTCAAGGTATTTGGTGCTTGAATGCTCGTGACCATGTATTCGAGATCAAGTTTAATCATTTCTTCCCTCGCTCATCTTTTTTAAATGTCTGTGTTCGACAACATTCTCTTTCATCTGAATTTCAGGGAACTACTACTACTTATCCATGAGCACCTACACACATCTGGTTTGGCAGAAAGTGCAGCTATACTTCTGAAAGAGGCTCAGTTGACACCTTTGCCATCTTTGGCAATCCCAACATCGGGAGCACATCAAGCTTCTGTGCAGGAAGCTTCATCAATACAAATTCAATGGCCATCTGGACAAGCTCCTCGTGGATTCCTGTCAGATAAACCCAAGATTTCTTCTCATGAGGAGGATTCCAGCTTGAGATGCGACTCCACTGCCTCCTCATTGAAGAAGAAACCACTGACATTTTCAGCTTTGCGCGGATTCTCAAAAACTCAGGCTAACCTGGAAGACTTGCCCGGACCATCAAACAGTAAATTTAATACAGCTTTTAGAAGATCTGCTGGGCCTGGTGACACTGCGGAAACTCCATCAGTATCTGCTGTGAAATCTGGTGGGGATGTGGATTCTCAAATTAGAACTCCAATTGTGTTGCCGATGAAACGTAAATTGACCGACTTGAAGGAAACTGGGCTTGCATCACCAGGGAAACGACTTAACACTGGTGAGCACACACTTAGATCGCCAGTTTTTCAAACACCTAATACCGTCCATAGAAACGGTGTTCAATTAGATGCCAATGCACTCTGCACACCAAGTTCTATTTCAAAGGATAATCGTGGCCGATTGCTAACAAGTACATTGCCAGCTGATGTGGATGAAAACCAGTACGCCAGTGCTCAGATGGGTCAAACATTTTCCTCTCACCATGGACTTGTGAAAGATCCACAACATTCTGGCTCAGAACGGCTGACCTTGGATTCTCTTGTTGTTCAGTATCTGAAACACCAGCATCGTCAATGCCCAGCTCCGATCACTACTTTACCTCCTCTTTCTCTCTTACACCCACATGTCTGTCCAGAATCAAGACGAAGCCTCGATGCTCCTTCAAATGTGACTGCCCGGCTTACCACACGAGAATTTAAAAGTATGTATGGTGGAATCCATGGGAGTCGCAAGGATCGTCAATTTGTTTATAGTAGATTCAGACCATGGCGAACCTGCCGAGATGATGTCAGTGACCTTTTAACTTGTATAACTTTCCTTGGAGATTCTTCTCAGATTGCTGTTGGCAACCACTCTGGGGAACTGAAAGTTTTTGACTCAAACAGCAACAGTGTGTTGGAGAGTTGTGCTAGTCATCAGTCTCCTTTGACACTTCTGCAATCACATTTTTATGGCGAAACTCAGCTAGTTCTCTCTTCAAGTGCACACGATGTGCGCTTATGGGATGCGACTTCTGTTTCATCCGGTCCTAGGCATTCATTTGAGGGATGTAAAGCAGCACGGTTCAGCAATTCTGGTAGCTTATTTGCAGCATTATCGTCCGACTCATCCCAGTATGAGATTCTGTTGTATGACGTCCAGAGCTATCAATTGGAAGTGAAGCTTACAGATACATCTAGTGGCCCTTATCGTGGGCATGCATATTCCCTTGTTCACTTCAGCCCGTCGGACTCTATGCTACTCTGGAATGGGGTTTTATGGGACCGTCGCAGTTCAAGCCCAATTCGTCGCTTTGATCAATTTACAGACTATGGAGGTGGTGGATTTCATCCTGCTGGTAATGAGGTATTAATAATATAGTCACTATTGTTTACATTCATGGCATTTTGAATTGGCATCCAGTTCTTGTTACTGTACTTGCACTTTGCCCTCTGCTTTTTAACGTGTATCTTCTTGTGTATTTTGCCCCCTTTGTAACTGTCTGAACAGGTCATTATAAACTCTGAGGTCTGGGATCTCCGAAACTATAGGCTTCTTCGAAGTGTGCCATCCTTGGATCAAACAGTGATAACATTTAATGCCAGTGGCGATGTAATATATGCAATCCTCAGGAGAAATCTCGAGGATGTCACTTCAGCATTTAATACTCGTCGAGGAAAGCACCCTCTATTTGCTGCTTTTCGCACTGTGGATGCTGTCAATTACTCTGACATTGCCACAATTCCGTTGGACCGATGTGTTCTTGACTTTGCAACTGAGCCAACTGATTCTTTTGTTGGCCTTATTTCAATGGATGATCAAGATGAGATGTATTCTTCAGCTCGGGTTTATGAAATTGGTCGACGGAAGCCAACAGAGGATGATTCGGATCCTGATGATGCCGAGAGTGAAGAAGACGAGGATGATGATGGAGACGATGATTCAATCATAGAACCAGATCTCGACGAGGATGTTGATAGTGATGCTGATGACATCAGCAACGATGATGACAGCGTGGGTGAGTTTGATGATGACGAGGAAGATGGGGATTTCATAATGGATGGTCTTGACTTTGGTGGTGGTGGAATACTCGAGATTGTGACAGAAGGTGACGAAGATGATGATAGCGAGGTGGTCGAATCATTTAGTAGTGGAGATGAAGACTTGGACAGTTGAGGATTTATGATATTCAGTTGTTGACATCTATTAAACTGTCGACCAAAGAAAAGTTTTTATTGGCCAAATGAGTTCAACTGTCGAATAATTTCACTCCAATCAGGTAGAACTGTAATTATTTTTTACTGGGTTCAAATATCATTAGTGATGGGGGCATAGAGACATCTGATATATATCTTTACAGTTTTGAGAAGTCAAACCACCAAAATTTTTGAGTAATTAATCAAATCTTAAATTGAGTTTGATTAGGAGTTTACATTTTATTAGGAGTTTTTTTAAATGTTTGGAGAGAGAAATATATCACTTGTCCTTTGCTCGTGTCACTTGCCTTCAATTTCTTATGTTTATTTGCTCGAGGTATCTTTTTGATCGGATGTTGAATAGATCATTAGAGGAAGAATTAGGCAAAAAATCAGGATACATTCTGGGAAAATCCTACTTCCGTGGAAGAGAAACAAATGAAAGGCTTTCATCAAAATTCTCTTGGAATCGAGAATTTGGCTCATCTGTGTGAAGCTAATTTATCACTGCAACACACAACTCTCTTAACATGANATAGGGCCGTTATGCTCATTACTAAACTTGTTGAAGAGATGAAATATAACCAAGGTATATCTTTTTGATCAGAGGTTGAATCGATCATCAGAAGATGAATTAGGCCAAAAATTAGGATACATTCTGGGTAAATCAAACTTCCTTCGACGAGAAGCAAATGAAAGGCTTTCATCAAAATTCTCTTGGAATCGAGAATTTGGCTCATCTGTGTGAAGCTAATTTATCACTGCAACACACAACTCTCTTAACATGAGTGGATGTGCATTGTGCTTTAAGGAAGCGACATTTCAATCATCTTGATTATCCAAATACGAAAACCTCTCTTAAACAAGCTTGCGTGCTTCTTGATTTTTCAGGTGGTTTAACTAGTGAAAATGTTCATCTTTAGTATACGACCAGAATATTAGTGAACAAGGTTTACAAAGTTTCGTTCAACACCCCTTGCAAACATACAATAACGTTACATTTGTTGCATCGAATTAGACACGATAAAAATTTAGTACAAAATCCTGTCTTTTGAATAAAAAAATGAATCAGTGAAGAGCTTGAATTTCTAGCTTATTCTATTTTGGTAGCTCAATCATGGAAATTTTTAATGAAAATTATTAGATTGATAGTATTGTCACGTATATAGATAACAATTACATTACGTGTACATAATCATTTATCAAATTAACAAGTGGCTGCCCCTTATTGAGCGCCCCCCAATAGGAGGCCTCCACTTGTCAATTCGGTAAAAAAATTGGCAAAATGATTATGTACGAATAAAATAATTCTATAGATACTATCAATTAATTTTTTACTCAAAAAAATGCCATTTATTAAATTTTCTTTATTCTGTCTAAACTCACTTCCATATTAAACGATGCAAATAACTATCTTTTCTTATACCATTCACCTCAATGCACCATAATACCATAATCCTAGTATTATTCATTCTAATTCTATACTAAGTCCCCATTTGATGGAAATTAAAACCCAAACTTTAATCTAAATCACAATCAAACATAATTTTTAATCATACATTTCATGAAATCTACAATTTTTCAACCACACATTTTATCAACTTTTTTTTTATCAAAATCAATTGAAAATATAATTTTAATTCCCTCCAAACAGGGGCTAAATCCTTTATACGGATTAATCTGGTGCACCACAGGTAGCCTAAATATATAACCAAGTGAAGAAAATTGTTTGTTTATAACAGCGGTTTGGGACTGTTCAATAGCAACGGGATATATTACATGAGAACGGAGATAACGTGGCCGTGATCCTATTCTATTCGAAGCTACAACTAAAATATTTCAGAACTAGATTTTTCACTTCCCATTTTCATTTTCACATTCAAAAATTTGCACTCACAAAAGCTTGAAGATGAACCGTGGACTTAATAACCGATACAGCTACAGTTCTTAAAAGTTCCAAAACCCGCAGGAAAGACCAATCTCATCTGCGCAAAATATCGAAAAGAAAATGAATATGAATATCGATTGATAAGGACCATCATAATCCAGTGCAGAATAGCAAAGAAATGTAAACAGCTAAACACGAGCTAAGGCAAAATACCCTTAATAAAAGTGCCTTCTTTTGTCCAAATTTCAATACAACAATTACTTGGCGACATAAATAGCAGACCTTTTCTCGTAATCAAGAACCTCCCCACAAAATATCTCACTGTAAGTGTATCAGAGACGTATATCTCAACATTTCTCTAGTTTTTTTATTTTCAGCAGTTGGTGGCTTTAGGCATGTGGATGCTCGTGCTTTTGGTAAAGGAAGAAGGTAAGGCTACTGGATGGAACATATAGGAGAGAAATAATCAACAATTGGTGCAATACGTAAACACCAATACAATGACTGTTGGATAAATACACCATATTTTCTTACAAGAAGTCGAACTTCAGATACGAAGACCTTGGCGTCAAGTGCTTTACGAGGGCTAAGTCTAGGATTGTAAATGGACTAATATTAATGAAGGGGATATTAGGAAGGAAATTACTAAAAGAATTAAAGTTGGTTCGATAAGTGGACTCCTAGTGGAATTTTGTGTGATCCAAGGATTTTTATAAGATCAGACTCTATGAGACTGCTGTAAGACCAAGGATGATGTATGGACTGTTAAGAAATTACATTTACATAAATCAAGCGTAGTTGAGATGAGAATGTTATGACAGCTTTGAAAATTAGAATCATAAGGATGAGGTGGTGAAAAATTATGTGAATAGTTGTGGTTTAACACTGCAGATGGTCCTTGATAGAGCGAGTGAAAGCGAGAATCCGTAAAGAGGAGATGTGATAAGGGATGAGGTTTGGTGAAGTTGAGTTTATACAAATACAGCAAACCAAGACTTATTCCCAGATAAAATTGGTCTCGGCTCTGTACAACTATATATATTCGCTGCTTATGTACACTATATAAATATGCATGTATACATCAACTTTCATGAGAATCGTCATATCATTCCAATAGCATTAAATGAGTTCTGTTTAGAGGTCAACCAGCACACCTGGCATATAAAATTAGATTGAACTTCAGTGCTTCACTTGTCTGGGTGTCCCCGTGGCCTTCCGACGTGAATGATTAGAGTTACCACTTTGTACAGGCCTGATCACCTTTTTACTGCAATATGAAGTTAACTGTAATTCCTAACACAGAGAAAACCTTTATGGCACGTTCAGTAAGATGAATTGTGCTGTACTTGACAAAATTAGAAAAGAAACAGAAGCTAAAATCTTATATATGCCAGTCCTATTCAGTGCAGTGTACAAAACATAGCCTAGAGATACTGAAGACTAATAGTTCCCTTTTTATCAATTACATGAAAATGTTCAACACAAACAAACAGCAGGAGGTCAAACAACTAACCGGAAAACGGCTGAGCATACTTTGAACAGAATTATGATGGGCAAAGCCAGTACAGCAGAAGCCTACCAAACATAAAATGTCAATTACACAAACATATATATAGATCTTGACAAAGAAAAATAGAATTAGGGCCTTCAAAATTTAGAAAGAACTTACAGCAAACCAAACCAGCTCTTTTGTTGCAAGAGGTCTTGTTAGTTCGTGACTCTTCAGTTTCTCTTGGACGGTATCCTGAACCTTCACGTGAGAGAAGTACATTGAAATAATGAAATGATCGCACATAATTAATATATGGCTGAATATGGAAAAAGGCATCTACTGCTGATTCTTACAGGAATAATTGACAAAATATTCAAATAACACAGAAAATTACCTTCAACTACCTATGGTTTGATAGGGAAAACATCAGCGTACAACTGTCATACAACTCTTAAAAAACCCTAATGCACCATAAAGTCTGTTAAATTTTTATGTCCA
>CAIGRL010010527.1:0-18692 GCA_903798325.1 Fraxinus xanthoxyloides | reverse complement strand
TTTTTTTTTTTTTTTTCTGATAGCTTTAAGTCTCGTTGAACATCTGACAATGATGCTTATGCTTGTGAATCAGTCCAACAAATGTGGAAAAGGTTTTATTTATTTCAGTTGGGAGGGGTTCGGGGGAGACCCCTGTAGGTGGCAAGACATTTTGTTCCTATAATTGCCTATATATTTCATTGTAGGTGGAGACCTGTTCTACTTATGGAATGCTGTCATTTAACATGTGGCAGACTTCTTAAGTTGAATCAATAGCAGTAGTAGTAGATACAACTGGAAAGTTGATCGCTATGTGGAATTGCAGATAATTTGTGACATTGGAAAACAAACAATACTATAATTGGATATGGAAGTTCAAGAAACATTCTATCTTAGGTGTAGGAGGCTACTATGAAGAGGACTTGACTTCCAGAATAAAAAGAATGTGGCGAGGCATTTCAATTGTAGATAGGAGAAAAGCTAGAGTAGCTTTTTATTCGTGGGCCTGTGGCTTTCAATTTTTCTATGTAAAACATTTTGCTTGTATGTTTTCAGTTGATTGCCTGTTTTGCCTTGACTCTTGATTCTAACATGCTCAAAATTTTACTTCTTGAGGGAATTAATTGCCTTACGAAGTGCAATGCACAATGGTGGTACCACATGCTTTCATAATATGTTCCATCTCCTCTCTCCCTTGTACTTTCACGTTTTATTTGAGAATCTAACAATGGCTGCACATGCCCTATATTTTTGTTATGTTACGAATGTTGACCAGCTAAAATTGTCGTAACATGTTACAGCTTTAGATGAAAATTGGATTGCCCTACATAGCCATAAGAAATTCTCAATTTATTTGTAGAGCATCCCTTAATTAGCACATGATAAGTAGTCATGGTCTTATTTTCCCCCTAATCACCACCAAATATCAAATGTGGCAACTAAGAGGGCAGCTGCCCGGCAATAGTATCTTCGTTTAAAGTTGCTATGCTGTTGCACTTCCTCTTGAAGTCATTTCTGAAGAAGGTTGAAATCTTAAGTTTCTCTCAATTGCACGATGGGAATAAAATGGCTTGTTTGCAACAAGTCTTTTCGCTGTTGTCAAGATGAAACTGGAAGATATTGCTTTTGGATCAGAATATTACTTTACTAACATATTTATTCTTCACGTGTATCTCATGACAGGTTCGCTTCCTTACCAAAATTTACCATCCTAACATCGATAAGGTTTGTTGTGTTGGTATCAGTTTTGTCTTAGGCTTAATACTTTGCATCTTGCCTAATGGATCTCTCTGGTGCAGCTTGGAAGGATATGCCTAGATATTCTTAAAGACAAATGGAGTCCTGCTCTTCAGATTCGAACTGTACTTTTGAGGTACTGTAATTTAAATTAACATTTATTTACATCTCTACGAACTTATGTCCCATGAAGAAATAGAACTGTAGTACATTAGAGCAAATATCTTGATGTAATTGACAAAATGCCGTATTATCGTCTGAACCAGAAACTGAGAAACATGTTTTTGGCAGAAGTAAAGATTCCAGCTCAGATAACTAGTAAAAAAATCATATTTTATAGTGTATACTCACAAAATTCACTGTATTCTATTGGTTGTATTTAGCATTCAAGCACTTTTGAGT
Source organism: Fraxinus xanthoxyloides (assembly GCA_903798325.1). Classification (NCBI taxonomy): domain Eukaryota; kingdom Viridiplantae; phylum Streptophyta; class Magnoliopsida; order Lamiales; family Oleaceae; genus Fraxinus; species Fraxinus xanthoxyloides. The sequence continues at coordinate 17,075 of CAIGRL010010527.1, read as the reverse complement.
GCTCCAAACCCAGATGATCCACTCTCTGAAAACATAGCAAAGCATTGGAAAACAAATGAGGCGGAAGCCGTTGAAACAGGTATTGCAGTGATCCGTACATGAATTATATCTCAGCTTCTTTTTGTGGCATGACAAAGCCAAAGAAAATTACATATGCTTTCATTCCAGGTGGGAATTATGTGCTCCTCATGGTTGCTAATTAAGTTCATTTCTTTTCAACCCTGCAGCTAAAGAATGGACGCGTTTGTATGCAACTGGTGCTTGAAGAGCTTGGTACAAACGTAATAACCATATATGTGACTCATTGACTGTTCAATGAAGATGGAAAACATGAAAGAATGAGCTATGATACAAAATCGCAATTTAATGATCTACTCTATGATTGTTTCGTTGATGAAATGGGTATTTGAAGTTGTATAATGAGATCGTATACTCTTATTATGTCTCTTGACCTGTTGTGTCGATCTTCACCGTTAAGTAGACAATTCTATTTAGAGGGTGTTTTCATTTGGAATAGAGCCTAGAATCGCAAGGTGATTGATGTTGAAGCTGAGGTTTTTCCCAATCATTCTTTATGCTTATATTTCACTCATTAGCACGATTTTGGTTACTCGACCCAGAAGTATACCAAGAAGCTTGATCAAAATTTTCAGTTGACTTTGTTTAAAAAGTAAGGTAGATTGTTTCAACTTCGACGTATATTGTACCACATTCACATTAAAATTCCTATTCCATTTGAAACATTATAACTCTTCGCTGTTTACCTTTTCTCGTAATTAATTTGAAATATTGATTTTTATAACTAATATGGTTGCTACACTGCATTATTCTTAATTAAATGGTTCGCATCATCTTGCATATAAATGAATTTATTATTTAATGTCACATAGTTGTCATGTTCAAAATAAATGGTGATGAAATTGCATTACTTAATTTGAAAATGATGAATACAAATAAGAATTAATTGCAAAGTGGCCAGCCAAATGTAAGTCACTCAATCACGAGAACTGGTAGCTGGTTAGCGCTAACTTCAAGTTCCATGCCGGGTTTTTATAGCAGGTGGGGACTGTTTGGAAGTTGGCAACTTAAATGCTTACATGTGATTTTACAAAGTAGAAAACCTCTACAAGTGGGCATTGACTTTCGGCCAGCACACTGCAGCACTCAGTTATTATGGTAGTTCTAAATGCCCATTAATTATTGATACTATTTGAATCCTTTAGCCTTAGTAATTAGTACACAGTATTGAATAAACCTTGCCAATATTCAGACATCAGGCACATTACCGAAAGGAAAGTTCACACGAAAAAGAAGTTCAAATTTCATCATGGTGAGTGAGATTTCCAATTTCAGAAACAAATATGTAAACTCATTCATGAAAAGAGAGAATGGGAAAGGTCTCATGTGATAACTGTATTTTATAATGACATGAAAAGTAGAAACAAGGGAAATTAATAGATGAAAAAATTTACCAACTTTTATTGATTAAATGGTTGAGCAAAGAAACATCAAATATTAATAACATCGAACTCATCCTTCTCTCGCTAACCAGAAAAGTGTCAACACGACATCCAATTGCTTCAATGTACCCCCAATGTTGTGTATATATTATATGTATGTACAAATTCTCGTCTAAAAGCCAGCAAGCCATGCTCTCTGTCTCTCCCAGTATTTAACTAGAAGAGAGCATTCTTGAACAATTATATATACTTCTCAATGTATGCTAGGAAGAGTACGGCCTACTGGAAGATGGCGTGCCAAAGAAAGTTTGAAAAATTCAAAAGGAGAAAAATGGGAGGAATTGGGGAAGATGATAGAAATGAAAAATGAATGAATAAATAAAAACACCGATTGGAGACTTAGCAATGCTGTCCAAGTCCACTGGCATTTAGTTCTATGGCTCCTAATGAGACTGAATATTTTGCACTGGTTCTGATTATTTAGGGAGAAAATATTGGTTTTTCTGTAACCTGGGGTTTGAGATGCAAAAGAATGTGCGTGATACAAACGTACAGAAGCGTAGTGCATTTCTGGTCTAAATACTGTAATGCCTCACTGAGGACTCCAAGACCTCTGGACTTGGGCAGATCATTTCCTTCACTCGGTTGCTCTTTCTGTAAATCTTGAATGTTGGTATGATTTTGATATTTTCAGCATGAGCGATTGTGGGACTCTCTTCAACATCCACCTTCAGTAGGAAATAATTAGACAATTAAAGATTTTTACTCATGTTGAACTGATAGCATACCTTAAGATCAAGCAGAAACCAAAGGGTGATGCGAAGGCACAATACGTTAAATCACTTACCTTAAGAAAATTTACCGATGGATATCGAGCACATAGTGTGTCCAAGAATGAAGATATCTGTTTACATCGTAGGTTAGATGATGCTTTGAAATGAACCACAGACACACCTGCATTTTCCAATTATGATCATCGCATTATTGTAAAAGTGTAAAGCAAAGTGAGAGTCAAGAACATTAATATGCTTACTAGGTGAAGAAATTGCGGCGTGGAATTGCTCGAGGCCTGAAACCAACTCCACATTCCCACCAAATTTCATGTTGTAAACCTCTTCCCCACGAGATTTCTTCAATGCAACTTGTGCATGGAACAAAGATTCAGCAACCTCATTATCATTTGGGAGTTCCTTTCTCAAAATCTCATAATCTCTCACAGCTTCGGCCCATTTTTCAAGCTGTAGTCAATAGTGCATATTATGTTAAACACTGCATTCTGAATAAAAGCGGCAAAATCTTGCAATAATTTTGAGATCTGCAAATATTCTCACCTTAATATTTGAGGCAGCTCTTCGAAGTAGAGCTTTAGTATAATTTGGCTGGATACCAAGAGCCAGGTTGCAATCATCTACAGACCGCTCCCACTGCCCAAGCTTAAACCAACAAGCCGCTCTATTGCAGTACAGAACTGAGTTTGCAGGTTCAAGCTTGAGCCCTTCCCCATAAGCTGAGCAAGCTTCAGTATACCTTTCAGATTTAAAAAGTTCATTCCCTTTAGTTCGAGCTCGGCCTACCAATGTCATATCGTTAAGCATAACTGAGACTTCAACATTAAAGCAATCAATTTGTCCAGCTTTTTCAATCGCCGTAAGTGCCTTCTCAAACCTGCAAACAATTACGATTAATTCATACTCTTGAGGATACCTTCATTTACTGATAAAATCATAAAACTTTGAAGGTTCTGAACTCACTTTCCCCTCGACAACTCAATTTGGGCTCGAACAAAAAACAAATAAGCTTCCAGAAGCATCCCAAAAACCTTCAATTGTGAAGGGTAAGTGGTATATGATTCAAGTTCAGGAATGTTCGACAAAGCCATATAAGCATCGTCTAGTTGTTGGAGCTTTAAGAGAGCCTCCGCTCTACATGCACAAAACTGTAAGTTCACATTCAATCAGTTCAGATACAGCATTTCTTTGTCATTTCTGATCCTAAAATCAACAATTGAACGGAAACTTAGGGACAGCCGTACCTGAGGACAAGCATCAGCTCCAGAAACTATGGCAGCATCAACTTCCCTCAATGTACTTCTCCAATCACCTACACTCCGTGAATCTGTGCATCTGCTCAGATGCTTCTCTACTGTTTGCAACCTCAGTAACTCAACTGGATCAGGCTGATGCCCTGGAAAACAAAGGTGCTTCCTGGCATTCTCTACCTGTCCTAAACTGTGACTTAAGGAATTAGACAGCTTACAGCATAGTTCAGAATAAACAATGGAAACTCAAATAACCTAAATAAGAGAAGAAATAAAGCAAATTACTGAACCGAATGGAAATGGGATTCAACTCACAAAAATCTGGTTTTGGTCGATGAACATTTCAGTAGACATTCAAGTAGGAGAAATAGTTAATCAAACAGTATACTATGCAACAAATCGTGCATCATATTCATTCATTAAACCCAATATTAGAATGGTCCAAAAGTGAATTTAAATTACTGGCATTCTATTCTTTCAAACCAAAATATTGGCTCAACTGAAATCCGAGATAGTCCCCTGATCAGGTAACTCGGTTGGAACTAAAAAGGCAAAGAAGGAAAACATATGCAAAGACAAGCTAAAGATCAAGGACAGCTCCATCAACAGAGCCTGGAGTTCTTTTAATGGTTTCAGTACCTGCGGGATTGGCATCCCAATTGGATTGACTGGGATTCAAAGCAAACAAATAGGCATAACCACTCCAAGAAATAATCTAAATAAACAGTTGTAGCAGAAGATAATAGATCCATTCTGATATATGTAGATTTTCACAACACTTCCAAGAAAATCGACATGCCATCCTCGCCAATGTAGACCAAAATTACCACATTACAACTCATGGATTCTCACACTTTCACCGAAGACTTTATATGAACATCATGCATAAATCTTTGAATATTACTAGACAAACTCTGTAAAGATTATAGCTTTATTACCAACTCACCTAATAAACAAAGACCCTAAGCGATGGTGCGCTCTCACGTATCCCGGATCCAACCTAATGGCCTCTTCACATTCTCGCACGGCCTCAGCCAGCCGTCTCAGACCCATCAAAGCCGCGGCCCTATTGCAATGGTATGCCGCATTGCCCGGGGAAATTGCGATGGCCTTATTATACAGGCATAAAGCCTCCGAAAAATTACCCTTCTTGTAATTCTCATTCCCTATTCTCTTCATTTCCTCTGGATCATTACTATTATCCACTCCCATTCTCCTCATTGCCTCTACTCCTCTCGAGTAATTTGCCGGTCCGCAGTCGGTAGTTGCAGAGGGTTTAGATGCTGCACCACCCCTGATTATGCTGCCGTGACCATAACTGGCCTTGCCAGACCCCAAAACGTCGGTCTTGGTAGACCGAACAGTCATGGCGGGCTTCAAAATCCTGCCGGAGGGGCAGATATTCCCGGTGGGAAACACATTGACCGCCGGAGAGTTAACCGATCCCCCACCTGAGGAGATTACCGGGTGCGTACCGGTCGAATAGGAGCGAGTATGACCCGGCTTGAAGTTACGCATAGGTTTCGGGGAACTCTCCACCGAAGAACCTGATAGCTCGCCGGAGTGACTGTTGTAGTTGGAATGGGATATTCTTGGAATATTCGAACCGGGACCAGCGGCGGTTCGGCCTGAGGCGGATCCGGAGGAACTTGAACTGCTACTGGTGGCAGTGAATCCACCCGGGCGAGTTAACAAGGTCGAAACTGGTGAACCCAGATCGTGTTCTCGGAAGTCAGGCTTGTTAACATTGATGCCATTATCTTCACTGTAGCTCATTGTGTTCCTCAACTGATCCGTCAGGCTTTCTACTGTTAACTCCGACGTCGGCCAAGAATGTGACATTTTTACACACACGCCAACTCAGTTTTCTCACTGGAGCTTAGCAATGTGCATGAAGTTAAAAGGAACAGATCAACACTGATGAAATGAAGTAACTGAGAAGACTTGAAGACGTAGAGGAAAAGAGATCACGAGAGATAGGGATCTCGTGAATTTAAAGGGAGACGGACAATCTCATCTTTCAAAGCCCTGAATAGAACACATTTTAACTAATAAACGCAAACATTACCTGTCCAAAAAACCGTTCTTCATGTTAATGTTAGGCCGTACAAATATTATTACATCCTCTCGTGTCAAAGTTTTATTAAATTTTGATAAAAATTAATTGAATGTATGACAAAAATAAATTGTGAGTCTAAAAAATTTAATTGGATTTACTAACTGAATCGAGTATGTTCTAAATATTTCGTGTATTAACATGCAATTACTATGCAAATAAGTACCGTCAACAAACGCAATCTATAGGAGAGCCACCCAAGAAATCGAATAAAAGTGTCAAATTACAAAGTTTATCTAGAACTTCAATGAAAAGCGTGCTAAATTCAGAAGATTAAGATGCTATTTTAAGAAAACTTTCCAAATATATATCTAATTATTAAGAAAAGCCAAAATCGAAAAGACGTTACACCAAAAAATTTAGCCTTTACGCTACAAATCTTGTGACGTGTGGGACCTAAAATTGCTCCAACTTCTGCATATAGTTTCTTAAAATTCCTATTAACTGCTTAGTACGTTTCATAAAATAGCATTGATCACTTTCTTCTTAATCAAACATTTAGATAAATAAATTAAAAGTGCTTTTTAGTCTTACTTTTCCTTTTTTCTTTTTACAATTTTTTAAAAAAAAATTATACTAATTGTACAATCATACTTGACAATAATAGTTAACAATATTAGTGTTGTCAAGATTTCGGGCCATTGATTATGTTGGGAAAAAAATTGGATTTGAATAATGACTTTAAAGCCAAAAATAAAACTTACTAACCTCACCAAAAGTTGAACGGAGTAATGACAAGGAAATGAGTAATAAAATACAAAAGAAAAAGGAATGACGAAGTAATGCCAAGAGAAACATATACAACTATTTATCCTTAAATCGATTTTGCCTCTCAATGGTGCCTACAGATGATGACAATTAACTCTCAAGATACAACGACTATCTTCTTGTACTTGTAGCACTCCAAAACACAAGAACAACGAACCGAAAATTGATTTGTATGAATAAATTCCAAATGTGATATGCTTCGTTCAACCGAATGAAACGGTAATTTGACTAATTTAACATTTGCACAAATTTCGCATTTTTCATTTATATTAAAATGCATACTAGATATAAACTTAAATTCATTAATTTGCGTATAGAACTAAGATTTACATGTCCTAATCTATGATATCATAAATTAGACGACTCAAGAATATTAGCAAAAGAAGATATTTTATTCCTTGAGTTATTCGGTACAATAGTAAGGACATTCATCTTAAATAATCCATATTTTACATAGTCTTTGCCTACGTATAAATTATTCTTGGTAAGTATAAACAAATTTAAAATTATTCTTGCTTAACAAAGATCCCGATACTAAGTTCTTGCGAATATCCGACACATAAAGAACATCGTTAAGACTAAGTTCCTTGCTCGGTGTCTCATCTTCAAAATTACTTTGCTTTATCCTTCCACTTTTGAACTTGAAGAGTTTCCCATTAACAAATTCTCACCTTCGGTTGGGGTATAGGATGAGAACATGTTTTCGTTTGCACAAATATGATAGGTAGCACCTATATCCACCCACCATTGCATGAGATGTCCAACCTTGTTGCATTCTGAAATAACGCCCGATAAGTTTATATCTGATATACCATCAGATATTGCATCAGATTCAATGATATTCGTTTGGGCTTGCATCTTAGGTTTGCGACAAATAATAGAGCAATGTCCGACCTTTTCTACAATTATAGCAGTTACCTTTGAATTCTTTGCATTCTTCTTGGAGGGTTTAACGAAATACTTCATTTTCTTGCTCTTGTTATTTGATTCCACCACATTAGACTTAACTTATAGTATATGACTCCCAACACGCTTGTTCGAATTTCTGTTATCTTCTTTAATTCTCAATCGGACGATGAGTTCTTCAATATTCATCTCCTTGCGCTTGTGCTTGAAATAATTCTTGAAATCCTTCCACATGGATGGAAGTTTCTCGATAATTACCGCCATTTAAAATGATTCACTTAAAAACATATTCTCTACGTGAGAATTACCTGTAATTCTTGTACTTGACTGATGACTGTCTTTGAATATACCATTTTCTAGTTCAAAAATTTCCCCACGATAATTTTTTTAGTTCCAGCATCTTCAATCTTGTATTTCTTCTCCAAAGACTCACATGGTTCATTTGCAAATTTCATGAAAACTATACACATTGTATAATGTGTTATCCAAACCATTCAATGTAGTTTTTGCATAAAAAGTATTTTTCCATTCTTCCACGACGAGATCATTTTCCTTTAAGAATTTTGCCAAATCTAGGATTGTAAAATAGAACAACATTTTATATCTCTTGAAATCAACCCCACAGAACTTCTAGAATTTGTATGAATGGTGGGAAAGGCAACCGCAACCAAAGGAATCACAATGGTAGGAACCAAATTAGGTAAAACTCATTCTGAAGTTCCCATATTCAAAGTATCATTTGAAGAGGTATCGATATTGTTAACCGTACTAATTTTCGTTTACACAAAACAGAAGATAAACCAAAAATTAAAATTCAAGGTGGTGTAGAGAAAGTTAAATCAAAGCGAAATCAATTTAACCAAATAAAATTAAAGAATAAAGTTATCACTCAGAAAACCGACTTAAGCTTGTTGAAAAAAAAAATGAATTTAAAGTGATGACTTTAAAACCAAAAATCAATACTTATCAACCTTACCAAAAAGTTAAACAGAGTAACGACAATAAAATAAGTAATAAAACACCAAAGAAAAGGAATGCCAGAGTAACGCTAAGAAAAATGGATGTAAAAGTCCAGGCAAGAGTTGATAGCCAGAAACGCTGCCTACGAATGATTGCAATCAACTCTCAAGATACAATGACCATCTTCTTGTGTTTGTAGCACTCCAAAATACAAGAACGACGAACCAAAGATTGATTTTTGTACTCCGAGAATGAAATTGAAAACAAATTTTTATGCAGAGTTTTGATTAGGAAAATATGAATTTAATATTATGTTATGATTGAACATCATTATGATGAAGTAATGAACGTCCCAAGGATCTTCTTTATAGAGGAGGAGATGTTACGAGTGAAGAGATACGTCTCAAAACTAAGCAACATTTGTCAAAGGCTGCATCTTTTGCTATAGCTCGCTTGTCGCTTGCGCGTCAGAACAGAGAGTCTGTTGCTCGTCTATCGTTCAAGCGACAGTCTCACCGCTCGAGCGCTAGACTAGCGGTAGAGTTGGACAATTTTCCAGCCAGTTTTCCTCTCGTTTCTTTCTAGCTTTTGACCGTCTCATTCAACCGAAATTGAATTTGTCATTTCAAATATACCACAACTATCCACTTGATGAGAGTACAAGTTAGTCTATTTTTTTCCATAATTTGACTATCGAAACAAGTTCAAATATTTGGTCGAAGTTGACAAAAAAAACCACTTTTCCATGATTTTATACATAATCAATTCCAACAAATTTCAAAACTAATTTTTAAAATGAATGAATATTATGTTGTCAAGTGTGAGTTGTCCATCAATAATTTCAAGGACCGCACTACATGAATAGAGTTACAGCTTTACCATATTGTCAAACTAGATTGTACATATAATATGGTTCTATTAAAAATACACGTAAATGCATTAAAAACTCCAGCTAGAATTTCGAAAGCCTGTCCAAATACCTTATTCTTCCATTAATGCCCCTACAATTTCCTTGATTCACGAAATGCTGAAGAGGTTATATTAGTGGATCGACCTCCTGGGGAATGAAGAGTCGCTTCAATGAATTAAGGCACCGCACCAAGTATGGATAATTTTGGAAATTCAAATTACGGTCTGGACATAACCAGCTGGCCATATGCTGGAGAGTGCGCTGCCAGCTGGCCCATTCATGAAATTATATAAGTCATTACAATGGCATCCAGCTAAGAAAATGATGGAAAATTAACGGCGTTAGGTTGGTGGGTCTGATGCCCAGAATATTCTGAATTTCTTCGAAATAACGGTCAGTTTCTCTGGGACCGAGGGAAACGGATGGTGACAGTAGTTATCATCCTGCAATGCCAGATCAGCAGTAATCACTACCGTTCAAAATGATCTGTTACTGTGCGATGCGCTGAAGATAATTTGGAAGTACACATTTGTTCGACACATAATCACAATCTGATTAGAGAGATATAACGTCTTGTCCAAATGCCGTAACCTATGGGTGAGTTAAAACTCACCATCCATCATCCAGAATTGAACTCCGAAATCCAACCCAAGTTCCAATCTGCATCACTTCGAAGCTGCTTTACCAAATAGCAATATGAGAGCACCCCATCTCTAGCATGCTCCTTATTGTACATCTACTCTATAAAAATGCTTCAACATTGACTCAAACCTGAAACCTCCAACTTCGATATCAACTAATGTAGGAAGATGAAACTTAATAACTAATGTAGAAAGATGCAATCACTTTGACCAAAAGTTGTAGCTTATGAAAATGTGCAATGTAGGATAGGAAGATGCAACCACTTTGTCCTTGCATCTCCCTACATAGAAACCCTTTCAAAAAATAGTGATTTGGCCATTCGAGTCTCAATCTGGAACAAGAGAAAAAAGAACTAGAAATAGAAATGTTACTCCGAAGAAGATAAAGAATGTAAACAGAAATTTATCTATTCAGTCAAACAAGAACGAAAACGTATTTCGGCCACTCTCCACACGTGCATTGGTGCAACACATTAAAATTTTGTGCAAAAATATGGAGAATCGACCTTGCAAACACAGGGGTTGCCCTGGGCTCCATTCATATTAGAACTTGACATATTGACTGACTGAATCATCTCTTAAAAGATTGTCACTAGAGGATGGATTAGGTCGATTGCTTCAATCTGAAGCCAAATAGGAGGACGATTCATGATGCAAATAACCCCGAAAGCTAATATATATAACCACCACCATTCTAGCAGCACAACATAGTAAGCAAATATCAACAATCTTAATGCAAATAAAAATATAGTATGATCAAACTAGCATATCACGTGAACTCATTTTCTTCACTTTTTCGTCATCATCTTAACGTTCAGCTGGGGTGCTCCTACGTATTAATGAACCACGTCGGTGGCCACTGACAAGCACTTCTTTTAGTCGAGATATGGGATTAAGAATTCTGCCCATCCTCAGTACCTATGAGAAATAAAAGTTACTATATCAAAATAGAGCTAAATTATTGAAGCTTTGGAAACAAATTTTCATTTATTGCTACTTCTAACATTATATTTCATGTCAACACCATAGTTAAATATATATTGGATCGCCTAACTCATTGGCTAGCCTAAACACTTGAGAGATAACCTCAAGCTCATCAATGGGTTTTGGACCTCCTCTTTACAGTCAAGACGTAGAAAATATAGGATCAAGTCAAAACTCCTTCAATGACTAAGGATCCTCCAGCCATTACTACAAAGGAAAAAATAAACCTAATCGGAATTTTGCAATTCGGTAGGAATCCAACCATTATCATTGTAGTATCGAATTTCCAGCCTTGTTTCCAGGAAGCAGTTGCTGTTCAGAACCTAATCAGTCATCGGTGAGTATTGCCATACAAGTTGGTGAATTATTAATTCACATTCTTAAAGCTCGAGAGACTTGCTACATACATCCACTATTTCGGTTCTATCAACAAATCGTGACTTGCACTCAGACATATTACATCAATCTAAAAAAAAAGAAACAAAAACCCAAACTGGAGAGCCTTTGCAAATTGCAACAGCCCAAGAAAGATCCTTCTATTTTTTCCTTTGGGCAAAGAGCTTGCAACCATGTAGACAACTAACTCTACTGATACATGCCTGACACTGGGAATGGATTCAAAGTGACCAGATGGTGACGTATGTTTCCAAACCCTCATTCAGTCCGCTATTCACCATCCATCTTTACCGTGCAACAAGCAATCAAGCATTCTTCTATAGGTAACATGAAACAATGGGTATCTTATCACATGGGATTCCATATACACACCATCCTGCCCCCATTTTTCGGTCAATTTCTAGTAATTACGAACAACATGAACACTAAAAATTGAACAAGAAATCAGATATCTACGAAACAAATCATGTAAAATTATTATAGTTGGTTTTTATGTATTGTGATTATCTGAAAGAAACTAAAAATGCTATCTATTTATATCAGATACACTAAAATAATACGTATTTTCCAGATTATTAACTGTACCTCATCATTGACGCCAAATTGCCACTTGAGGTGCAAAACTTGCCACCTTTCTTGCTGCCACTTCTGGCCAAGAATTACAAGCCCCATGACAGCTGCTGCAACGAAAATTGACCAAAATGTATTCGCTTCTTTGGCATGGGCATATAGAGAAGCAGCATGCCTTTTGCACCAAGCTTCACAAGGAATGTCAGCACCATCATACTTATCTTCCTCAACAGGCTTTTGGAAATTTGACATGCCTGAATCTGAGGCATAGTAAAAAGGTTCAAGAATGTCTTTAATCTCTAGATCGTCCTCAACAGTGTCGGAATTTCCCATGGTTTCTTCGCTATGGAACGAACTAAAATCGGCAGTGCTGTACATACTCTGCTCTTTGTCACAGGACATATCTTTTTCGAAGTCTGTACCACTGGTTGAGAACCTACTACTCTTATCATCCAAAATCTGAATTCTGGGAAATTCATCAGATATCATCCCTTTGATACTCACAATTTCTTCTTCACTTGCTTTCAGTTTACCCCTTTCCTTTGCAAGCAACTGAGGATTATCATCTTCACCTCCTTTTTCACTGCATATCATATTGTATTCAGGCTCCAACAGCAAGTTCTCATGCCGAGTTGGAGGAAAACCAAAATGACCAGACATAATCATTGCATGAGAAGGTTCATCATCATTCCCTGCACCTAAATTGCCCTGGTTATCATCACTAGAATCAACCTGTTGAGGACCAGGAGCAGCAGCATATGCTGAAGCAGTGAGTGATACAACTTCCCATTCATTTCCATTAGAAGCAGTTTCCTCTCCCTCGTTATCTGCCATCTATAAGAATAACAAGTTTTACCGAGACCTTATCTGTCAGAGTAAAATGGGAGGGAACAAACGAAAAGGGGTAAGATAATATCCGAAAGCAGGAAATACATGGAACCTCGTGACATCATCCTATGGAATAGAAAAACAGAGCCATAAAATCACTATTCATTGAAACATATAGATAAGTAACACATATAGAATGTACAATGCAATCATCTTTTACACAGTCAGTCATGTAGGCAAGCGATGTTATACTTGGGAGAAAATCTTGGGAACGACAATTTTTTTGCTCAAAGATTTCACTTCTTGTTGCAAGAACAATAACTAATAATCTCGTCATGCATTAACAAGAACATTGATAGTATTGAATGCTGCCAAAAAGATACTATATGTAACTACTTCAAGGTCAAATTTATGAAACTTGAAAGTCCAGGGCGCAATTTGGCTAAAAGAATATTGACTTCCTAAATTTGTTGATTGAGTCTATAAAAAAAACTCGCACACGCAAACATAACATTTATGGTTGATACTGTACGCAATTCACAAGCATAGTCATATCATTAAAGAAATAATTTATACAAAATAGTTCAATCACTAACAACAAAACCAATTCAACAAGTATATCTTCTTCTGTTCAGACACCAAAATAATCTCTCCCCTCAATTGAAGTATATTTCATTTCTTCCTGTTACTTTTTCAAGATATAAGTATGTACTTGCATCAATCAGTACACATATTTAAGATTTCCTTAGTAAATTAACAGATTTAAGGTAAACAAACTTCTAGGTAATGAACAGTAAACAAACCTTTAATTTAATTGAACAAGACACTAATCAATTCAAAAGAAAAAACACTGACTTCGATGCAAAGGCAAAAACCCGATATACATCTCTAGCTACAATCCGTAAAAACCCTCTAATTGTACTGAAAACACAAACTTACACACACAGTTACACGCCATACAAATACATATAAGCGCATAATCGTAACATCAAAATACACACACAGAGTATGCACAGGCAGTATCCAGGACAGTGAATAATCGAATCACAAATCAGGAAAAACGAAATCACGCATACTGAAGTCAAATATTAAACAACCCGATCATTATATACATCAAATTAAAGCTAATTAATCATCAATCAGAGAGTCCTTACAGCAAGTTAGAGATAAACACAGCAGCCAAAGTAGAGCTCAGACGAAAAAAAGAAAAACCTGAAGGTATCTCGGGAAATGTAAAAATAAGAGGGAGGGAGGGAGGGAGAAGGGATTTACAGTGAGGTGAGATATTTGGGCGAGGAGATAAAGGAACCGGAATAACCGGTGTTAGAATAGAGGTTGGCGTATTTGGGAGAGGGGAGTTTACCGGCTCTGGGAGGTAAGGGTAATGGCGTAGTTGGGTGATAATCTTACGTGGGGGCCGATTGACACGGTTGCGTGCATGGGGAGAAAGTATTGTTTGTTTCCTTAACATTATATTCCCACCATCCCAATTTCCTTATTTTTTTATCTAATTATATAGTCTTGTTTCTTTATTAAAAATATTTTATTTTATTTCGTTCATTTATTAATATACCCTTATTTATTTATTACTTCTAAAAATAATTTACTACTAGTTATTGATAATTAAATGAGAGTAAACTAGGAAAGATTTTAACAAAAAATTATTTTTTCAATAACATTAAATAAAATTTCTTAATCCGTGTGAAAAACAAAACAAATTTATATAAATGGGACGGATGAAGTGTTTAGCCCTAATGGCCATTATTTAGAAAAAAAATATATTTTAAACAGTAATTTCTAGAAAAAAATGTGCAATTAAAAAGTAGGAATTTTTTTTTTTAATTTATGTTCAGAATATTTTATTATTTAAATATATAATTAAAAATAGTATATAGAGAAATAATTTTAAAATAATGACCATCAAACAATGGCTCAATATTTAAGCTTTTAGATTGAATGGTTAATGTGTGTCTTTCTCTCGAAGATCTACCAACCAATGTGAGGTTATAGTTCTTTTTGGTTTGTTCGGTATTGCTGGAAAGGTCATTTATGTAGCAAAATTATGAAGTCCCCAAGTACTAAAACCTAGTTAATTAAAAAACTTGTCTCAATTATTCGTTTCAGTATGTCAGTCGGTTGGAACTTTCTATAGATAGTTTTAAGCACTGTTCTGACTGGGATAGTTTGACAAATTTGTATTCTACAAGATATAAACTGTTATGCCCTGGCCAAGGCCCAAAATGTAAAAAGAGGACCGAAGCCCATTTGTCGAAGCCCACCTGTTATGCCGATGCACCATTGTCGAAGCACGGCGTACTTTCGAGGTCCACCATTACCGAAGTACCTATTACCGAGGCACCTCAATGTGGATGCTCAAGGGAAAGGGAAAGCACTGAACAAATTGATAGATTTCCAACACTGAAGCACTACTTGTTCAAACCAAAGCTTCAAAGCCCATAACGTAGAATTTGAAGTTCAACCATGACAAATGATGACCTACGATTGAGGATCTTAAAGTACCTGAGATCTTTTTGGAATGATTGATTGGATAGCTGCAATTAATAGAAATGTTAGTCATGTCAACACAGAGCATGTGTTGGCTGCTCTTTTCAGAAGCATTTAAGGCACCCTAAAGCTAAAACAGTCCAAAATGATGCATATGAGATGATGTTTCAGTTGAGGAGATGAGACAACGTGCCCCCCATCCAACGACCATTATTGTACATGTAATACTATAAATAAACCATTTTAGTGACATAGAAAGGGTTGTAAAAAGAAAGGAGAGATGAAGAACATAAAAACACTATCTATTTTTGATACTGTAATTTCGAAAAAGAACGATATGTAATATAAGAATTTATTTAGTTCCCTATTTTATCGTTCATTATCGTATATTTTCATTCTTTCATTTTCTGGATCCTTAACATATTTGTCTCGTGTTAAAAGATTCTCCCTCGTTTTAACTTAACATTTTCGACTAGTAGTCTGTCAACACGTATCAGAATTAACTTGCTAAAGTACAAGTGGGCCTGGTATCTGTTAGCGCTTTTTTGTAGTCAACATAATTCATTGTTGAATTAAATAAAGATTAATACAGATATAACGTGGTAAACTTCCAAGGGAAACATCCACATGCCCCTATGCCATGGGCTAAATATTCCATTATTAAAGATTCAAAATTACAGTAATTTTGATTTAGTAATTTCGCAAAATTAACTAAAACAATCAAAAGTAAATAAAGAACAATTTCCTCATTTTTTATTTATTTATTTTGACTTGTAGAAGAAGTGGAATAAAACCCTCTCGTCTTGACTTATCGACACTTCACTATTGTATTTGGCCGCAACCACCACTTGAATTAAAATTCATCAATCTTAACTCATGCCTAGTAGCCCTATGTTTCAGTAGGATTATATCATTCATGCTCAAGTGTGTTCTCTTCAATTACAGTTGAGGAACACTGATTTTGCTTTGAGATACTTTACTGGAACATCATCCGGTTGAACTCGCTGGAGATGGTTAGAAGATTTCAAAACTTATTGTTGTAGGTTCGCCGAACATAGACAGGTTTTTCTCAAAGCCTCCGTATGTGCCTTAATGATTTTCTCTACTTATGCAGAAGCTCATCCATGGCACGAACATGTCTCACTTAAAATATGGAAGTTTTGCTCGGTAAGAATCATGTAGAATATATTTGATATGGTCAATAATTAAATTAAGGAAAATTTTGATTTGTCAAAGCAATCTTTCATTCTTTTAATTATTTGGCCAATCAAACTAGTCCAAAATGGTAATTATTTAATGTAGAATATATTTGATATGGTCAATAATTAAATTAAGGAAAGTTTTGATTTGTTAATGCAATCTTTCTTTCTTTTTAATTATTTGACCAATCAAACGTGTCCAAAATTGTAAATATTTCTATATATGGTGCTGTATGAAAAGTAAATATTACATCTTGTGAAATCCTTAAAAATGCAGTTAAGACATCTAGTCACCCGTAGCACCCAATCAGTCCTGAATGATTGGCTTACTTGTTCAAACTGCATCAATTGAACACATTTTTGGCATATGTTTTTGACATTTAAAAATTATTCTAATTTAAGCAAGCCAATAAATAAATAATAAGTAAAAATATAAAATATATTTTACTTACAATCACCCCCCTTTTGCTTAACTTAAATTTCAAAAACATCTTTTGAATTTTACTTTTGTGAGTGTGTGCAAAATAAAGTACATGAACTACTCTCCTTTAGTTAGTTTTCTAGAGTAACACACAACTCTCCCTAACTTCGTGAAACCAATCAATGTATCACATAGTATGTAGACCATGCAAAAAACTAAACATATATGCAGCAACACAATATCAATATGAAGTAATACACCTACAAAACTAAGAAGTTGTAAAACTTAGCACATATCAAGCGTCCTACATACTGAAATTAGTGTTAATGTTCCATTGCCATCACACATCAAAATAAAAAAACTACTACTCCCC
>CAIGRL010010491.1:0-12378 GCA_903798325.1 Fraxinus xanthoxyloides | reverse complement strand
TTTTTTACTATTGGGTTTAGAATTTGTTACAATCACCAAAAACTAAAAAAAAAAAAAAAAAAAAGAAACAGATCTCATTGGAATATCACAAACTGATGTTATGGTAAAGAAGCCTCATTTTTTGTGCGCTTGTTTCACCTCTTTCATAGATTGCTCCTAAACATATGCAAGGTGTTCCCAATATTGTAGTTTTCTAATGTACAAGTGTCCCTTAATTTTAGTTGTCTTTCCATGATAATCATCATCGTCTGAATTCACAACTTTTTTTTTATAGGTAATCGGATAATTTTATTAATCAAAAGAGAATACACAAGAAGTATATTATCAATTTAAGTAAAACAGAACCAACATGAAATTAGGCAGCTCTTTTATAGGATTAGTAGCTGCAACATTAAACCAAGTATATAAAGTCAGACAAAACAGTTATCTAATCTGCTATGTCGTCCGTGTTTGGTCTTCAAAATAGTGGTTGTTGCTCTCTCTACACACACCATACAATGCATGCCGGGATAAAATCTCATACAAGCTTGCTATCCTTATCACGAAGTTTTCTCCTGCAAGCCCGCAACACATTCTCTATGTGCCTAAGCAACACCTAATCCATATGTTGAGAAGCCAGAATGCTATTCCACAGCCAACGAACACCATCACAATGAATAAACAAGTGGTCTTCATCTCCCCACCCCTCTTACACACACCACCACTAGATTACATAAAAACCTTTTTCTTTGAAAATTATCCAACGTTAACACTTGCCCCCTTACAACCGTCCACAGTAAAAATGCCACCCGTGAGGCAATTTACATTTCCACACTATCGTCTAGGGAGATTCAAAATAGGTGTGAACCGAAAAAAATACCATTCCATGCTAACCTTTACCTGCTACGATCACCCTTTCCTACTCGGATTTGCACCTCATGCAAAGAGAGATAAAATAATGCATAATCCTCCAATTTCCCATCCCGTAAACCCCTCCAGAAAATAATATTACAGCTGTAACTCCCATTGTGAATGGCTAATACATCATGTGCCATAGCAGAAGGCGCCAGAGCAATACGATGCAAGGAAGGAAACCCCACCTTTAGCGGTTGATCTCCACACCAACAATCATCCCAAAATCTAATATTATTACCATTCACCACCACAAAAGTCAATCTAATAACCCTACACTAATGCTGTTCCAATCCCTTTTCTGCCTTTAATTGATTCAACCTCACTGTTGTCTCCTGCTATACATTCTCATCACATATTGGAGCCTACAATCCTTTCCAATTTAATTACTTCAACCCTTTGTATGGTGTCTCTCTAAAGTATTCCATCTTACTACCTTTTCACTTAAAAAAAGTACGTCATCCTTTAGAAACCTTCTGCCATAAAATTAGAAAAGGAAACATGGACGGAATTAGGATGAATAGCGAGAGCGATCTTGAATTGGGGAATCATCTTATGTTTTGATAAATATGGGGCACATGTAATCCAATAGTCTTTCTAGCGGTTCATTTCATGGAACAATCTTATTTGAATTGAATGGAGAATTTGCATCATTTAGGAAAGATAGCATAACCGTTGTCTGAAGATAAAACATATGGAGTAAAATTTGCAGGGGTCAAGCTTTTCTTTAAAGAAATGTCTATCACCTCCACCTGCTTTGTCCACTTGTGTCGAACTGGATTGCGTGCTATAGTCGTAGCTGCTTTATCACAATAAACCATGATCTGACCCTTGACTCTTTTCAAATGTAAGAGTATTATTTTTAGACAAATTTAGTTCCAGTATCTCTTGATCCATAGCACTGACCTTTGCCTGTGCACTAAGATGAGCCACAACTGGTTGTCTCTTGATCCTCCAAGTAGATAAATTTCCTCCTGAAAATGTGTAATACCTAGAACTGTTGATAATCTGTATGTCATCGAGACAGCCCAACCCACCTAGAACTGTTGATCATCTTCGTAGGCTTCTAATTTCATAAAGAAAACCAGGTAAACAAATTGCATATGAACTTTCTGTATATCTATGCATTGGACTATATATATGTATGTTTAGATACTTTATTATATTCATTGACCAATTTTTGGTATTACATCCAGGGATCTCTCCTCCAATTCACTGTCGGGTGATTTGCCCCAGAGTTTTAAGAACCTCTCAAACCTGAGCACTCTGTAAGGAACTAGTGCATCTACTTTCCGGATTTGAGAGTTTAGTGGTGCTGATGGTTCTTTATGTCTTGAAGGTATTTGCAGAATAACAAATTCACTGGTTCAATTAATGTCCTCTCCAATCTGCCTCTTGATGATCTGTAAGTACGCACTAATTAGAGGGATAGATGTTGATCTAGCATATAGTGAATTTTCATACAACACATTTTACTTGTCTACTTTATGCGCTATTCAACAAGGTAGATTATATTGTTTCACATGGTTTATTAATTTTCTGGACTTTGTACAGGATCGTGCCTTAGAAGCATCTTGATTCCCTTGATGTATATATTTCTGTAATCTTATGTCCGTAGAATCAGTTATAGTTTGAGATGGGGCAGTATTTAACTTTCTCTTTTGATCTTCTTATTCCTTTATGAAGTATCTATTTCATTGTTTCTCTTTCAATCTCATAGCATAAGGACCTGAAATGGCTTTTGTAGAGATATTGTGTCTTAGAAGAGCAAAAACACATTGTAACACAATCTCATCATACTGTTACTTTCTAGTCAACTCATTTGGAAAATTTGGTGGTCCAAGGTACCATATAAATGGAGTTATATTTCCACATTAAAAGGGGAAACGTTGTCTACAAGATTTGAAATGCTACATCATGTAGAAGAGTTTCTAAATTTAAGCATTCTGGTTTTCTCCATTAAATGTGAAGTACTATTGTGTGAGCGTGTACATGTATACATGTGTCTATGTGTGTGTTTATGCACACACACCCACACACACACCTACACCTGGAGATGTGCAGGTTAGTGATGGATGGATGCATGAAAAAAGATGTGTGTAACCATGAGACAACACCAGCCACAGGCCTCATGACACTTGAAGCATGCTGGAGGAAACACTGACTCCATCATGTCTGTTTGTTTATAGGTTAAAGAGTGAATGTACCATTTCTTTCTAAGGTCTAAGCTTCGAAGATTGTACATGTGTGTCTCTTCCCCTCCCAATGTTTCATGCCCTTTTCCCAGATCAGATCTCCTGCTGGACAAACCATGATGTTCTCAAATTCTTTGATACCAATTTATTGGTTTCATAACCATGAATTTCTTGTTTGTTTGTAATTGTTTTTCAACTAAAGGATGCATATTAAAGGTTGGGCTAAACAGATGAAATAGTTTTTTATTTCTTGGAGGCCTTGAGGCTTAGATGGTGATGTTCCCTTTACCTTCATACAGAAAGAGATGAAGGTCTATAAATTGACTCTTAAGTTTATATTACCTCCTAATCATATAATCGTTGTATATCATCGACCTGAAATGAATTACATTTAGTTTTTCAAGGATTTCCATAGCAGTTTGACCGTATTAATGGAAGTGGATCATAAGGATCTCTAGCTGATAAATACATAAATCAATTAATATCTACGCAGAAAGCATTTGGAATTCTTATGCTGAAAGATCAATGTTCATAAGCGGATTTAGTTGTTCAAATTTCTGGTCCATTTCTTCCATCAATGAGGGAACCGTAATGCTACTTATCTAACCTCATGGAGTTGGGAGAAGCATGTTTTAAACTTTGATTTTTACGCAGCATCAATGGAATATTAATCATCAGCTGTTTGATATATATTTAATTTTTTGCTCTCATGTTGAACTTCTTGAGATGAAGAACCTAATACAAGAATTTTACTTGCAGGAATGTAGCAAATAATAAATTTACTGGCTGGATTCCTAATGAATTGAAAAACATTGACAATATAAAGTGAGTATTCAGCTACAATTACAGTGTTTAATGGTTTTTATATTCCTAACTTTGATCTTTTTTCCAAGGACTGGTGGAAATTCTTGGTCATCTGGTCCTGCACCTCCTCCTCCTCCAGGGACGAAAAGTGATACTCGAGCCAGCCAGTCGAATAAAGAGAATGAGAAGTCTCGTCTAAGTGGTGTTGCAATTGCTGGTATAGTCTTGGGTTTTCTGATTATCCTTGGGATTGTTATTAATCTATTCTCAAGGAGATCTACGCCACCTCCAACGCATTATATTGAAGATGATATGCTTAGCCCTCGTAGGCCTTTCACTCCACTCTCATCTGGCGAGTTGTCTAGTGATTTTCATGCTAAATCACACAAGGACTTCAGAGGTAAACTTTACATTTGGTGTGACAATCTTTCTCCTTCTCCAATTAGAAAAAGGGAAGAATAGAATTAAGGGTAAAGAATCCAGCTGCAGCCCTCACGTCAAAGTCTGATAATATGCAAAGGCCTAATCATGTTATACAACAAGATGATTGGATTAACAGTGTGACTAGAATGATGTCAATTATGATCAATTCAGATTGAAACATAGATGCAATGGTACCAAGTTAATCTTATATTACAATCTTTGAGAGGATTGGAAAAACTAAGAGGGTGTTTGACACCCGTTTTTTGGAGAATAGAATTTTTGGAATAGTGATTGATGGTAGAATGTGTGGTGGAAAAGTTATGAAAAATTTTAGATTTGTGTGTAATATTATTTTATGGGGAGAATGTGTGGTTGAAATGAAGAAATAGAAAAAAATGAGAATGAGAATGAGGTGAGAATGGGTGCCAAACATGGGCTAAATATATTTTTCATGTGCTCTATAGCACAAACACTTCAATTAGGGCAACGTGTCAGTGTTTGACACGTGTCAAACACTAATCGATACTGACAGTTCTCGGACATTCTACCGTAATCATTTTTCTTTTTATATTCAAAATATTATATATTATTAATTCAAAATTATTAGGAAGTGACAAATAGGTATTCATGTTTAAAAGATTTCAACAAGAAAAATTAATAACAAATATAAAACTAAATTTGTATTATATAAATGAAGAATTTTTAAGAATTTAATCAACATGTCGACGTATTCGACACGTATCGTGTCGAACACATGTGTCCGTGTCAGTGCATCATAGCTATTTAGTCATTTTTGCCAAAAGGATTTGAATCCCAAAATGCTGCTTTCCTTAACTTAATTGTCTGTGAAAAATCTGCTGGAGTTCGTCATATGACTGTGGGGTGCAGTAAATAGTCCTCAGTTTTATTCGCCAGAATAACTTGGCATCAGTATGCAATTGTATTAACGAATTTAGTGTTTCCAAGTAAGTCCAAGATCAGGATATGGTGTTGTATAATGAATAACTCATGCCTGAGAAGTTTATCCTTAGGATACATGCTTCAAAACAGTTCTAGTTGACTTAATCCTTGGCACTAGACTGTTTTAATGTAGCTAATTGCAGCATCTAACCTGCACAAAATTGTGAGTGATGCAAAAGGTCCTTGAATAAACTAGCTTGTGTTATTCATGAAGTGCATTTTTTTCCGGCGAGTTTCCTTTCTGGTGTCTCCATTCCTGAAAAAAGTGCAGATGCTATCATCCAGAAAACCTTCCAGACATTATCACCCAGACATAGACTCCTAGTAAAAGAAAATAATGGATTTGGCTTCAGCAATATAATAATGCTATACTTCCCAAAATAATTTTGCAGTACTATGCTTTTGGTGAAGCTTATACCCATATCACTGTAAATAATTTTATGCTTTTGGTGTACCTTATACCCATATCACTGTAAATAATTTTGTCTTTAGTGTTGATCAATATGTACTGAGTTGCTACTGAAACATTTTCTGCTGGTGACAGAACTGAAATCATTCAAATCATCTTCCTCAAATAGAATAAAAGGTTTACAGGCTTCTCCTTCAATCAGTCTCAAGCTTCCATCTTCAACTCGTCTCCAATCATTCAACAACAATGAATTTGCAAATAATTTGGATGTAAAAAAGACCAGTTCAGTCGCCATTGCCTCTTACTCTTTGGCTGATTTGCAGACTGCCACTGGTAACTTTGCCACAGGTCGCCTTCTGGGCGAGGGATCTATTGGTCGTGTGTATAGGGCAAAGTATGCTGATGGGAGGGTAAGCAATACCTTTCTAAGTGCACATAAATTACAGTATATTTTTTCTTGTGTACCCTCCATTTTTTATTTTTTTTAATTCCTGTGTCCTATGAAGAATGAACATTTCACAATGTTCATAACGAGGAGAGAGCTGTGGGTGGGGAAGAGGGAGAGTTATCTAAGGCTAAGAAAATTGCATCAATGAATGACACAGTATTGTATTTCTTTGTTTTTATTGTCAATTTAAATGCTTGTAACACATTGTGTAGTCATTGTCATCTGAAGTTGAAGTATGAGTTTTAGTGTTACCAGTGCCGTGCCTTTATTAATAGGTTAATACCATCGTGTTGGTTCCATAGATCCAGTTTCAGTCTAAAAACAAGGGCTGAAAGCCTATTTTACTTGCCGTTTGAAATGGATTCAACAGTCAAACAAGAAGTTTGATGCTTAAATATGTTTCAACATTTGTCAACTTATCAATCTCATCCAGAGCTTGTCTTGATTCGCAAATAATAATAAATTACATAGAAGATATAAGCCACTTGAGCTTGGTTTAATAGAATATTTTTGAGCTTGACTCGTTAAGAAATTCAGTCAAGCTTGAAGAGAATTTGTTGCTCCTAAAGATATGCACGATAGAAGTCAGCTACAATTAGACCCCGAGGAGGTGTAAATTGGGACTTATGTTTTGTGAAGTCTTCAGTTTTTATCTATAATATATGATATCAACAGTTACATCTCTGTTTCTTGTTTTGGCAGGTTCTTGCAGTGAAGAAGATTGACTCCTCACTTTTTCATGGGGAACGAGGGGAAGGATTTGCAGATATTGTTTCAAACATCTCTAAGATTTGCCACCCTAATGTTACTGAACTTGTTGGTTATTGTAGAGAACAGGGACAGAACATGTTAGTTTATGAGTACTTTAGAAATGGCTCGCTTCATGAATTTCTGCATCTGTCAGGTGACTTCAGCAAACCACTTACATGGAACACGAGAGTCAGAATTGCCCTGGGAACAGCCCATGCTGTTGAGTAAGTTGCATTCACACTATTCTTTCTGCTGCAATTTACTTGCATTCCATTCTTTTCGTACCACATGATACTGTGTGTTAAAGTATCTAGTTTTCCTTATTTTGCATTTTTATTTGTGGATTTTAGTGAATAGAATGCTAAGGAAATATGACTTGATTTTTTGTCCGAGGAAAACGTGAGATAAATCGTTTTCAAGCATAAGCAAAACAGATACTTCAAATAATTTTGGATATGCTGTTATTTTTGGTGAGAGGAAAATCATGGAAATCAGTCTGTACCAGACTAAAATTGAAGACCCAAAGGGAGCCTAAATGTTGGTGTCATTACATGTTGCATCAATGCAAATGTCACACAATTCAACAAATATGTTGACATCTGTTAGATTTTGAGGTTTTCACCGTTCTTTACTTTTATTCTTTTTCTTGTGAAGAGGTTATTGCCGATGCACATCGAAATTATGATTTTCTGGTGCAATTTCTTGGGCAGTGTCAGTCTTATTTTTGGTCAAGGTGCACTGGCTGTGAATTTGGCTGGATAAAATTCAATGGTAGTGATCTTAGAGTGAGTTGGGTAGGTCCTGTGATGCCATATTCTGACAGAAAATTGATTATAAATGTACCTCACAATCCAGTTCAACGTGAATGAACTAAGCACGTTAAAGTTGATCATCATTTCATCAAGGATAAATTGGATTGTGAGCTGGTATGCAAGAATCTCGTATATTTACACAGAAATATAGCTGGTCATCATACTGAAAGGACCTTGCAGATTGATCATTCCAATTATCTCAAGCAAGGAATTGAAAAACTTACTCAATCTTGGGGAAGTGTTTCCTTTTCATACCGATGATCAAGTATTGTAATTCTAGGCATAGAATAGAATATTCTCTTCTCGTTTTCTCCTGTAAGCCCTATAAATTGGCTGTGAATCACTTTGTATGTACACAAGCATTATTCAGAAATCATTCTCAGCTCTCAACATCATTATTTGTGTGACTAACCTACATCTTTGACTACTTTGAGCATCCATGGGTACTTAAATCGAACTGCTCCTCTTTCATTACTTTAACTTCAATAATATATTGCCTGCCTATTAGTTTCAGTAGCTCATGCTTTAGTTATATCTCATTTGCCGCATTTCTTTTCGATCTTCCAACCATTTTTATATATTTAGGTACCTGCATGAGGTTTGCTCACCATCATATGTGCACAAGAACATAAAATCTTCCAATATTTTGCTCGACGCTGAACTGAATCCTTGTCTCTCTGATTGCGGCTTGGCTACATTTTTTGAGGTATGTATAATACGTTTTTCTAGATTTTAATGCTTCTATCTCCATTTCTTACATTTTCATCTGTATTGTCATTGATTTAGTTATTATCTTGGGAAGCAATAGCATTGTTTAATGTTGTCTAAAGGTTGCCAAAATTTTGATATTAGATTCCAGGTTCAGAGGATTTGAATATACTCAATAAATTTGTTTGGTTTTGTGTGCAGAAGATTAGTATAGACTTTGTGATCTTGACCATTTTTTTATTTTCTTGAACATCACACACAAGGCAACTTTAGTTTTAGTGGCACAAAAAATGGAAAGGCACTTGTTAGCCTGGATAGTACATTCTGAGTTTGTGGCTGATTACTACTTTTTCTGCTTTCGTACGATAATTTATGTTATGCCTGATGTCACTCCCATTTCTCTGTCTGTCTCTTCTGACTCAACGAAAATACAGAACCAAAATTGATAGCTGTGAAATAAATGAAACTTGAAAAGCAAAATAAATATTTTAAGAATGACTAGAATATGGGCATGTTTGACTTGGCTTATTTCTAAAAAAGAAGCAAAAATTTTTATTCTTTCTTGCTTTTCTTCACAGTAGTACATATATAGCTACTCTCAAGAAGAGCGAGAAAGAAATAAGCTAAGCCAATGTGCTCATAACAGTTTTCAAATTAAAAAGCACTTAGTTTCTTTTCGGGCTTGCCATGGACCCCTACCCATTTATTAATGGTAAAATTAAATCATGGCACTTAGGAAGGGGATACACAACATTACCTCTATTGTTACGTAACTTTCTAAAGAAAACCTAGGGAAATATTATGTCAGGCTTCGGGAGACATGCTCATAGTAATCATGGTTCGCTTTATCTTCTTTAAAATCATCATATATTTTTGAATTCTAGTTGGATCAACTTTGAAGTCTTCATCAGTAGTTTATCTTCTGAAGTTTGTTGGTTGATGTACTTATAAACAAACTTATCAAAATTAAAAGTCTCGTCTTGCATCAAAATCATGTTCGACTAATTTATTTCATCCACAAACACAAGGAAAAAACAACATTATCTTCCGTAGTCTCCTCACCTTAAAAAACAGATAATTTGACTCACTTAACACCTAAGGGGTGAATGTGTGTTATACCCCGGAATTTAAAATCAACAAATATATTCTATAATAGTCAAAAATTATCTAGTGTAAATATTACAGGTTTAGATATAAATAATGAATTATTAACAACCTAATCAATAAAGCAAGTAAAATAACATGCTCAAAAGTAAGTAATACCAAGTATTGTTAATGAAGGAAAAACCCTCAAAGAATTCTTCAAGAGGAAAAAACTTCAGACATACGGTGCCATCAAATGATCCACTATGAAAAGATTTAACTTACAAATGTGATTCAGGTACAACTAAAACTTAGTAGACTTTGACTTTCAATTTATAACTATCTGAAGAGCTCCTCGGATGTGTGCTCGAACGCCTACTCAAGAATCTCTAGACTTCTTTTCCTGCATGGTTCTCCAACAACAAAGTTGTCCTAAGTCAACTGGAATTCGAGTTATCTCTCACCTCCATCATAACCCAAAAATCTGTATGGTAGAGGATTTCAGTTTGTTTTTCTTTTGTGAATGTGGAAGAGAAATAAAAAGCAAGATTTTTCAAAAACCTAATTGATCTCTAGGTTTTTCTTTCTCCAACACACTGAAAAACGACTATCAATCTTGTATATAAACTGCATTTTGCGGTTTTAGGTGGTTTGAGCGTGTTTCAAAGTTCAAATAGGCAAAACTAGGGTTTCCCTCTATCATAAATCGCTCAAGCAGTCCTTTGGCATGGGCGATGGTCAGGCAAAATTGCCTCCGCTCAAGCTTCTTCTTGGGCAGTCTGCGAGCGGGCTCTCTCTGTTAATTGCCCTCGAGCTCCTTTCTTTGCGGTCTATGAGCGATCTCTCTCTATTAATGAGGCTCGAGAGTGACTTTAAGCGGTAGACATGGTTTTAATATTTCAGTGTTTTTCCCGCCATACTTCTCCATCCTTTTGACACCCTTCAACCTTAACCCAATTATAACTGAATTGAATGATTTTGGACTCGGAACTTATCAAGACTTACTTAGACCTAACACCTTCCATGAAGACGTTTGGCTCAAAATCACTTGGAATATATTTGTCTATAGGGTTTAGAGCCTTTCATCCTCAACAACTTTCAGGAGACATCATGGATCTTATGATGAAGTCAGTGTGCTCCTATACAATTTTGCATTTGATGTTATGCTTATAGAATCTATCTTTTAGGTTGCCCTTATATCAGAGGGACTTTTATCCTTTCTTACCCAAGTTTGATATTGTTCTTCAGAGAATGATAAACCTTGGAACTGGATATAATGCACCAGAATGTACAAAACCCTCTGCTTACACTGTAAAAAGTGATGTATACAGCTTCGGGGTGGTAATGCTAGAGTTGCTGACAGGCCGATCGCCTTTCGATAGGTGTGTTGGATTTAAATTTCAATATTGGTTACCATGCGGTTCACTAGTCCTTGTTTCTGAAACAGTTTACTTGCTTCTTTCATTCATAGTTCAAAACCAAGATATGAACAATCTCTTGTTCGGTGGGCCTCACCACAGCTCCATGATATAGATGCCTTGGCAAAACTAGTCGATCCTGCATTGCATGGATTGTACCCTCCTAAGTCTCTTTCTCAATTTGCTGATGCGGTTGCTCTTTGTGTACAGGTGAGAAGCTACACCTTTTTCAATTTTTTTACACCTTTCGGATGGTTTTCATATTGGCATATGCAGTCTCTTTTCACAGATATCTATTATATTTGATCAAACATCTTACCAACCCTTTTTCTTTTGGATGATTTATATTAGTCTGAGCCAGAATTTCGGCCACCAATGTCCGAAGTGGTGCAGATATTACAGCGGTTAGTTCAACGATCGGGTATCAGCCAAAGAGGAGATGGTCTTAGTGCGTCTCAACGAACGGATGATTCTGACTACTAAGATTGTTTCCTTGAATATGATTAAGTAGATAGATATCTACATAGAGAAATGTTCATTTTGGCATTTGCTGCATATTTGTTAGCGTAACTTAAGACTTAAATATTCAAAATAGCATCAGCAATTTCAACTATATTGTTAAATGTTTAAAATGATGTATATTCGGAAGCATTAAAATTCTGTGTTGGATGTATATGGGCAACTGTGCTGTTCAGATAGTAGGTATATCTGCACCATTTAATGTATGATAAATTTTTGTTGAAGGGTTTTAGATAGAGAAAATTGGTTTTCTTAAATAACCTCTCCTTTCAAAGCGATGAAAAACTATCTTCAGAGCGAATTTCAATTAACTCTACATATTTGTATATTAAACATTTTCGTATTTGTTGGAAGAATATTGAAAAAATGTTAGGACATGCCGCTTGAAATAAATATAGACTTGTAGTTATTTGAAACTAGTCAAAATAATAATTGGACCCAAATAAAATTCAAAATGTTTCTTCAATATTATGAAAAAAAAAATCGAGGATAGAATGGATTTTTGTATTTATCACGAAACTTCTACGCAAATATTAAGCTAAATTTGGATTCAAAGTACGCATATTTATAGAATTTTGAAGGGAGTGGAATGATTTTTTATTTTTTATTTTATTTTATTTTATTTATGGAATTCGCTAGGAAGGGACAAGATAATATTCCTGTCGAAGGGGCAAAATTCTATCAAAAATAAAGTTTCATCTCCGATCCCTCAATCAAAACCAAGACTCAGTAAAGGTAACCATCGCCCGGGCGAGCAAATGACAACTAAAAACTTGAATTTGTTGAGAACCTATTTAAACATGCGCAGCGGAAGTAAAGCGATTTCGATTCCCAAACGAGGATCTACAGTGTGTTTAGATAGAAACTGTGTTTAGATTAATACCTTTTGATGAATTTGCAAACTCCTTTGCTGATTCACGAACTCCATTGATCAGATCTGCAATTCAAGCTGTCCACG
>CAIGRL010010441.1:0-21546 GCA_903798325.1 Fraxinus xanthoxyloides | reverse complement strand
GGTCTGAGAGATGGAGGGAAGGTGGTGTAGTGGAATGGGTAAGAATATATATTATATTATAATTTAATATTTAATAAATCTATTTACCACCAGATTTTTGAAATAATTAGACAAATTTATTAGTTTTGAAATGTAATTCTCATGTGTAGGTTTGGTGTGTTGTACCCTTATTTTACACAAATGGCCTAAACAACTTCCTAATTCCTAAACACAAAAAGGCCCAAATAGTTGCAGCCCTTCGAAATCTCTCGCGACAAACGGACATAGTTCATCCCAATCCCCATCATCCGCGACTCGAGAGAAATCGTAATTTGCCAGTCACTGTGAGTCTGCCGATCTTTTTGAGTCACCGCCGCCACCGAAAGTCTTTGATTTCGGTTTTATTTCCTTTTTTCCACCGTTGCTTGGATCTCTCCACTTGTAAATAATTAGCTGGACAAAAGCCAGTAGAATTATCCGTAAGGGGAACAGCAATCGTGCAAGTTCAAGCAACAGATTTTCCACTGCTCAATTTCTGAATTTCATATAGAAATACAAAATTACTTATTTTCGAAAATAATCATAAGCCAGAATGAGTGGAAACGAATTTCGATTCTTCTTATCATGCGACATCAACCTCCCCGTCACTTTCAGAATCGAAAGATTAGAAGGCAAATTACCACCGCCAAAGCCTCCTTATTCAGGTAACTGTGAAAAAAAATCTTCTCGTGTTGGAGTTTATTATTTATCATGACAAATTACCACCGCCCAACCTCCTAATTTTCAGGAATGTCGATAATTGAATTATTAATTACAATATTTATGCTTGAATTATTCAGATGACGTTGATTTTCCTTCAGAGGAGAGGAGACCGGAGTTGTACGTTGAGTGCTTGTTGTACATTGATGGCGCACCGTTTGGTCTTCCCATGAGAACAAGGTTGAGTTTTCATATTATTAATTGATTTTCCTTATTTATTTTGCTCGTGTTTTTTAAAAATATTTTCTGGTTTTTGGATTAATATTTTATAAAAACCCGCGATGCAGGCTGGAATCTTCAGGTCCATCATATTGTTGGAACGAACTAATTACATTAAGTACTAAATATCGCGATTTGACCGCAAATTCACAACTCGCTGTCACTGTAAGCCATCCATCATAATTTGGAATCTGCATATTATTTTTGTAAAATACTCTGCTTGTATATGCTGTATTGAAATTATGAGAACACGACTTTTGTTTGTTTTATTTATTCATGTAACTTCGTAATGAATTTCTGTTTTATGTTGATGATGTGCGAATGTAGGTATATGATGTTTCTTGTGGTAAAAGTGATGGAGTGGTTGGTGGGGCAACCATTCATCTGTTTAACATGAAAAAACAGCTCAAGACCGGTAAGCACAAGCTTAGACTTTGGTCAGGGAAAGAAGCGGATGGTTCTATCAATACAACCACTCCTGGAAAGGTTTGTTTTTGTTTGAAATTTCCATGGAATGAACTATGTACACTCAAAAAGATATCCCACTGTACTCGCGCTACATATGGAGCATGGAATTGGGATTAGGAATGGGATCAAAATCGATTTCGACAATTCCAATTCAAATGCTCCAAACATGTGCAGCAAAGATATAGTAACAAAAAGATTTGATTGCATTCTGGTGGTTTGTGATAGGTTCCAAAGGAAGAGCGCGGGGAGTTGGAACGTCTGGAAAAGCTACAAAATAAGTATGAGAGGGGGCAGATTCAAAGAATCGATTGGCTTGATCGTCTTGCATTCAAAGCTATGGAGAAAATTAAAGAACGTGAAAGTATTAAAAATGGAAGTTCTCATATATATATTGTTGTCGATTTCTGCAGTTTTGAACATCGAGTGGTGTTCCAGGTACACCCCTACGTGTCTGTATTATTTTGTAACTTCTTGACACTAAAAATATATAGGCTCCAGAGAGTGTGTATAGTATCTACTTCATGCCTTATCAAAACTAGTGTTTGAGTGCTGAATTCAATCAGAAGAGAACATATCAGAATACTGCTTCAGCAAGTTGTGAGAACCACATTTTTATTCTTTTTTCTTTGTATTTTAATCTTTCAAAAGTAAAATTGCTGATTTCATTGTGTATATTTGTTTTTCTTACAAATTTCATAGACTAGGGTTATTCGCTTGCTCATGAAACTTGTCGATGATGCTCACAGTACACACATTATAATAATTGACACAATATTATGATCTTCCTCTTGTTATAGACATTCAAATGGTGCATCAAATTGTTCTCATGTAACAATCTTTTCTTATGAATTTTGTTTTTAGCAAAAACTTAGTTAGCATCGTCCTCATAGATAGATTTATGGGTTATTTTTTTTTATAGATATGGGGTAAAGCAAGTGAGGTGTTGGGGTGTTAAGTTTTAGTTTCTCTATAATGAAGCACTTGCTTTTTAGCGTTTGTGTAGATTAGAAGTATTAAGATGTTGCTTAACATTGTATTGTCGACTACCTTTAGCCTCCTTTCTGAAGGTAGTTTGTGTAAGTTTGAGGTGGAACATAACTGCATAGTATATGATGACACAACCACTAGAAATGACAATATTGAGTTTAAAAGGTCATGGCTTTATGAAGTTTGCTAAAGTTAAATGCAGTGAGTATAATGTTCCTTCTCAAAGTATGTGCAAGTTTGATTTCATTGAAGTATATAGGAGATATTAATACCAATTTGCTTTAGCAAGTATAATCCCACCGACTCATAATTTTATGCATATATCCTTGATATCTGTTGGATGTTCTCAGCCATAATTTTCACCTATATCATGAAACTTCTTTTTGCATCATGCGCAATATCTTATCTTGAATTAGTAACGGAAATTTCTCCTATTGAAATAGGAATCATATTTTTCTTTTACCAATTGATAGATTTGGTACTTCAAGAATTGAAACTTAACATCACTTGATATGTAGGAATCAGGAGCAAATTTTCTAATACCATCTCCTATAGCTTCCACGAATGAACTGGTCACAGTTTGGGATCCTGAAGTGGGAAAGATTAACCCCTCTGAGCACAAGCAACTAAAGCTGGCTAGGAGTTTAACTCGGGGCATCATTGACAGAGACCTGAAACCAAGCTCCACGGAAAGGAAGTAAGCTTTTGATTTAACACTGTTCTAAGTTTACTTTTGTTATGGAAATGTAGTATCTATTAGATGAACAAAAGACGGAGAGAAATATGTTATTTCTTGTTAGTATTCAAATAATATCAAGGACATATGTAAGGAACTAGTCTTGGGAGTGAAATTTAGTGAAAGTAGGCATAAGCTTGTTTCAAGGTTCTGTCTGAGTCTTAAGCCTTTTACTTTAGTCATGAGATAAGTTCGTTTGATGTATGTTTTTTGATGCTGACTAGGTTAAATACTTGTAGTTGCTAAGATTAGGGGGGATGAATGGTAATGTAGAACTTTAAAAGAGCTCAGTTTTATCTAAAGATAGAATAAATCTAAAATACAAAAATAATGTCACAGTCATAGTCTGAAAAAAAATAATAATGGAGGGCTACGAACCGTTAATATAGGCAAGGAACACGCACATGCTGGCCCATAACATTTCAAAACAGTAAGACACAGAGATGACAAGAACATATTCATTAAAACTATTTATACTTAGTACATTTGAATTTTGATAAAAATATCAATAAAACTAATACGTCTTTTGAGCTTTAGCTGTAAATTTTTATGGTGAAACTTTTCGGATACGGCGACTTACTATTTGCTATATACTAAAGAAACTTCATGTCATTACTTATTTATAGTGACGACAGAAAAAATGCAAGTTGATATAAAACAATTGGTATAAGTTTATATAACTTTTTCTCTTGTGATTTTGACCTTTATACAAAACTGTTTAAAAGCTAAAACTTTCTTAATTTACATGAGTAATGCTATCTACCTAGCTAGACTACTGATCATGAGCAGTAGGTGATATTAATTGATATGACATTTTAATGGGATCCATATCCTTATATTTAAGACATATTGATTAATGCCACCTAAGATGACATATCTAGATTGCTAATAATCAGCAAACTAGGTAGATAGCATTATTCAATTTATATTCCAAAATTTAGATTCCTTGACTTGTCGAAAATTTAAAATATATACAAAAAGAGAAAACTTCACATGACATGTTGCTATATATTGTTGAGCGTCCAAGTAGTAGGCATCAAATACTAGTTGCACACTGAAAATCCACCTTAGAAGTGTTAATGCTTCACAGGTAGACGCACAAAAAAATATCGTGCTTTCCCAAAAAGCTACTGTTTTAATCATTAATACAGAAGAGAGACTTGGATTGGATGTTATATACAGAAAACGCGAATTCTAACGAACTCGTTTAGGATTTTATGCAATGAGAGTTATTTTCCAACTAAAAAAATTGAGAAATAATTATTATATTGGCTATACAATCATTGGAGGACATAGCGTTCACGAGAGAAATGTAACAGAAATGAGGATCTTAAGATACATTTGTGGCTATATCTAGAATGGATAAAATAAGAAATTAGAGCAGAGACCAACAATTGAAGGTGATAGTGATTGAAGATAAACACTGAATTAACAATTACTATAATAGGGATTCGTTTTTATGGATCTGTAGAAGCTCTCATTTACAAGAGTTATGATAGGCTCCAATCCACCTCACTCATGCTGGAAGGACCCAGAAGAGGAATAAACTGCAAGCGGGTAGAAAACTAAGGTCTGTTAGAGGGGAAATTAGTCAGGAAAATCTGTTAGAAGTACGCTATAAATATAAGTATAGATAGCCCTATAGGCAGACAGCAATTTGAGGAAGGATCTAGTGGAGAGTATTGGGTTTCTCGAACACCCAAATATCTTTTCCTTTTCAGTCATTATCTTTTATTCACATAACATAGTCTTACTGCAAGGCTGTAATTCTCAGTTTTCTATTCATCACAGTGTTATTCTATTCAAAGCAATACATTAGAAATTCCCAGTTGATTACTCTTGTTTGGTTGCCATATATTCGTGTGTGTCTACAGGGGAAGAAGTGAGAATTCAGAGCAGGATCTTATCAACTGGAATGAGAGCAACTGTCCTGGAACAAAAACATGATTTTCACTGAACGGGTGGGTAATTCGGAAGAGAGGATGGATGGGCTACAAGAAGGGCTGGAGTCCATGAAATCTGAATTTCCGAGGGCCATGACCGCAATGATGAAGAGAATTGATTTAATAATGAAGAAATTGGACAGGCAGGAAAGAGTAAGGAAAAAGGGAACGCAGAGAACTCGCTTGAACCTACACTCATTACGGAAATTCCTCCCAATTTTGATGGAATTGAGGCAAATACAGTCAGCCGAAATTGACATGAGCAACCCACTGTATAGAATACCGAAGATTAATTGAAATCTTACCAACGCCATTGCCAGCGATACCAGACGAAGTACTGGAGGAGAAATCTTTGGTTATGGCGGAAGCAGAAGTCAGAATGCATAAGACTAAGGGTCTTGGCCAAATTATGGAGCTTCCCCGCAAGAGGAGGATTGCATAATTTCAATCACACCAGCTATGCCAATCTGCTGCAATCTGGGAAACGATTATATACATTCCTAAAAAGCATTGGATCACTCCAATTTTAAGTCCCACTTATGCCTATCTACTGCAATCTGGGAAACGATTATACCATCGATGGAGGGAGAAGAATGCCATTGGGCATCACCGTAAAAATAAAGGGCTGTGAGATCCTGTCGCGAAACAACTTGTTGAGTATCCCTGCACACTTCTCAATGGCCAGAATTTGAGTTCAAAGGATCTGTCCACATTATCCTAACCAATAAAAGAGCTTGATATCCTTTTGACCCAGCTTGCTGCAGGCATACCTTTGGACATCATGCCAGTAACCGATGACCATGCATACTTCTCCTTACCACAACCGGCTTTGCATAGATGCCTTTTTCCTGAATCACCAGCTTTTAACCCTTTAGATCCTGCAGTAACCCTCATTCCTTTGAGTTGGACAATGTGATCTTTCCTGGAACGTCGGGCCACAACATAGATGATTCTGAGAAATATTCTGATGCAAATGATAAACTTGCATTCGTGGGAAGGACGTTGATCAAATGGAAGGGTGGACTTTATGGCTTCCTGGGAACCATTTGAAACGACCAGGCACCAATTCCCTTGTTCTCACCTTGAGGACAAGGTGAATTTTAGGGCAGCGGGTATTGATAGGCTCCAATCCATCTCACTCATTTTATAATGACCTAGAAGAGGAATAACCTGCAAGTGGGTGAAAAACTAAAGTCTGTTAGAGGGGAAATTAGTTAGGAAAATCTGTTAGAAGTATGCTATAAATCTAGGTAGAGATAGCCCTATAGGCAGGCAAAATTTTGAGGAAGGATTAGTGGAGAGTGTTGGGTCTCTCGAATTCCCCAATATCATTTCCTTTTCAGTCATTATCTTTTATTCACATAAAGTAGTCTAACTGCAAGGCTGTAATTCTCAGTTTTCTATTCATCACTGTGTTATTCTATTCACAACAATATGTTAGAAATTCCCTGTTGATTACTCTTGTTTGGTTGCCATATCTTCGTCTGTGTCTACATGGGAAGAAGTGAGAATGAAGAGCAGGATCTTATCATGTTACTATAACACGTTTGGCAAAGGAAATGATATAAAGGGAGGTAGACCAAAATTAACATAATCTGATGTGGTAAAAGATTTGATTTCTTTGAATGTATCACTATGCTAGACAGGACTTAGTAGCTATTCAAGGAATCCTTAAAATTATTTGGACTACGGGTTAAATTGTTTTGATGTTTTGCTGATTGTTTACTTCTTCAGCGTGAGTGAAGTTCTCAAGTAAACCAACTGGATACTTTCTGTGTCGAGTAGGATCTGCTGGAAGGTGCAGATTGGTGTTTATAAAGCTCCATTCGTTTTTTTATGAAATTTTTTCTAAATAATGGTCAGAATATTCAGCTCCACAACTTCTTTATGTTAATTGGATTTTTTGTTCTAGCTAATCTGAAATCCTATTTATGTTCTAGGTCAATTCAAAGAATATTGAAATACCCCCCAACAAGGACCTTGAGCGGAGAGGAGAAGCAGCTTCTCTGGAAATTTCGTTTTTCATTAATGTCTGAAAAGAGGGCTTTGACAAAATTTCTACGGTGTGTTGAATGGAGTGATGTTCAGGTGAAGTCCTAGTTGGTTTCATTTATATGATGTTTTGAATTTTCCTATAATATACACGTCTTGCATCATTTTCTTCAACCTCCATCCTTCACTATTTGTAAATAATAAAATTCTTACAATTTGTGTTATTTTCAGGAAGCAAAGCAAGCATTAGAATTGATGAGCAAGTGGGAGACAATTGATGTTTGTGATGCACTAGAGCTTCTATCATCAGTTTTTGAGAGTGAAGAGGTTAGTATTCAAGAGATATTGGCTACTGCGTGCTTCTCTCATCCACATTCTAATGGTTCTATTTAGATTCTATTTTCAGCAAATAGCTGAGGAATTCGTTATCGGTATTTGCATTAAAGCAGGCTACAGTAGATTTGGATGCTTTTGTTGTTAGTAGTAATGCAGTCAAATTTTTCTTTGGGTGGACTCGACCGAATGTTCTAAACAAAAACAATATATTAAATTAGTAAGCCAACCGAGCGTTTCTGAATTTCACCTCCATTACAGGTCCGTGCATATGCTGTTACTGTTCTTGAAAGNCTACTGCGTGCTTCTCTCATCCACATTCTAATGGTTCTATTTAGATTCTATTTTCAGCAAATAGCTGAGGAATTCGTTATCGGTATTTGCATTAAAGCAGGCTACAGTAGATTTGGATGCTTTTGTTGTTAGTAGTAATGCAGTCAAATTTTTCTTTGGGTGGACTCGACCGAATGTTCTAAACAAAAACAATATATTAAATTAGTAAGCCAACCGAGCGTTTCTGAATTTCACCTCCATTACAGGTCCGTGCATATGCTGTTACTGTTCTTGAAAGAGCTGATGATGAAGAGCTCCAGTGCTACCTACTTCAGCTGGTTCAAGCTCTTCGGTTTGAACGTTCTGATAAATCCCGCCTAAGTCATTTCCTCGTGCACCGCTGTATACTTCCTGTGATAAAGACCAAATTCTTTTAACCAAGTGTATAATGTTTTTTAGCTCATTATGAGTATGACCAGAATCATTCTGTTGGCAGCATTACGTAATATTGAGTTGGCTAGCTTTCTCCGGTGGTACGTTACAGTGGAACTTCATGATCCTGCATATGCAAGACGATTTTATTGTACCTATGAGATTCTGCAAGAAAGTATGCTGAAGGTTGGGGATTTTCTGCCTTAATTTGCTGCTTATGCATTTATATGCTTAGGGCTAGACATGGTTCACGAATTATTGGGGTATTTTGTAAGTGTAACGGTCGGGTCCAAATTTAATTATGGGACATTTCGGGTTCGGTTCGGTTCCCGTGTTCCATATAATAATTAAATTTTTTAGTATTTACAACACTGCATTAATTCAACTAATGACATGTTCAATTTTATTTCTTACAAAATAACTTAGTGCAATCTTGTGATATCTTTTGCGCTTCTCTTTATTGAGTTTTTCATGGATTTGACTGTTAAAATCACATGAAGAGAAAGATAATAAGCTCACAATAATGAAGAGAGATGTAGCCTAGCTTCCAATTCAATTTCTCCATTCGGCAAAAAGGCACTACGGTAGAATAAGAGATTTGGGAGTAAAATTTAGGTCAGATCGAGCTGAAAATTATAAATAGTAAAAATCATATTTTGAGTTTGGATAAATTAATTAGTTAATAAATTTATATAGAAAAAAATAATTTAGCTTATTTAAGATAAAAAAAATTAGTTAAATTTCGTTCTTGGTCTAGAATCGAGAACAGAATCAAAGTAGTTGGTTTTTGATTCTGATATTCATTCGGATATTTAACTTAAGACGAATGCTTCGGTTCGGGTCCAGTTCGATCCGGTCCGAGAGTTTTGTCCAGCCCTATATATACTTGTTTGATAAGTCTGAACGCCTTAGATTATAAAGCAAGACTGTCCATTATGCATATATATTAGCGTGGTTCTTTTTAGTGCATGTTTGGAACAATATAGGACTCGACTGTATAATAAACAAAATTTAGCATCTTCTTTTTTCTTGATGATGCCCAGTTCTATCCGGTCCTAATAAAACATGCCAATGTATGGTTTGAGGATATTGAAACCCTTTAAATGCCATCTACTTTGAAGATTTGCAGATAAAACATATCTATTACCATCCCTTTTATTTATGATAAATATAAACTCTAGGTAGTACAATTCAACGGTGATTATCTTCTAATAAACTCCTCAGGAAATAATATTTCTTTTCGTGCTTTGACATATTGGTTGTTGTGGAATAGTCGAGATAGAGAGAAAATCTTGCATCATAATGAATGTTCAGTTTTGTGAATATAACGCATGGCTAACGCTGTTTCTTTAAGGAAATTTTGCAACCATACCAATTAACATGAAGGTTTATCTTGTTCATCTTACGTTTTTCTTAGCTTCGAAGAAGTCAGCTTACTGGATTTTCATTTTCACAGTTGGGAGCTGGTGCTAATGGTGATGAAGATGGTTTTAAGTTATGGCAGAGTTTGGAGCGTCAAACAGAATTGACTGCACAATTGTGTTCTATAATGAGAGACGTGAGAAATGTGAGAGGTGGAACTCAGAAGAAGATCGAAAAGCTTAGGCATCTTCTTTCGGGCCTTCTTAGTGAACTTACATACTTTGATGAGGTAATTGCAAAGTTATTTGTGTATTGATCTTGGTTAACTTTTTGTGGCTAGTGTAAGATGCATGTTACGCAACTGGAAATTGAACATGTCTCACATAATAGCCTACATGTTTATTTTTATGATAACGAATTAACATTCCTATCCCGTTTTCATTTTGAGAAATCTAAGCAAGTTAATCTGCATTTCAGCCAATTCGATCCCCTCTAGCACCTAGGGTACTTATAACAGGGATCATACCATCTGAATCGTCAATTTTTAAAAGTGCATTGCATCCATTGCGTCTGGCTTTCCGAACAGCAAGTGGTGGAAGTTGCAAGATCATATTTAAAAAGGGAGATGATCTTCGGCAAGACCAGTTGGTAGATTCTAAGTGTTTATTACACACTTGATTTAATGTATCATTCTTTCATAAATGTAATATAATGAGCTAATATCAGGTTGTTCAAATGGTGTCACTAATGGATCGATTGCTTAAGTTGGAGAATCTTGATCTGCATTTAACTCCATACAGAGTGTTAGCAACTGGACATGATGAAGGCATGATGGAATTCATACCATCCAAATCTTTAGCTCAGGTATTTTATCCTATCTATTGACCCATGTGGTGTGATGGTAGATGTATTTACTGCTTAGATTCACCCTTGTTCCGTCCTGATTTACTATTGTTCTTTAAAGGACATATATTTGATGAGTTGCACTTACCATCTTTAATTTCTTCATTTTGTTTCGATGTTGTTCCTTTTCACTCTCAGATTCTCTCAGAACATCGCAGTATTACAAGCTACCTGCAAAAATTTCATCCTGATGAAGATGGACCTTTCGGGATTACTGCCACGTGTCTTGATACATTTATTAAAAGTTGCGCAGGGTACTCTGTTATCACATATATACTGGGCATCGGTGACAGGTGATCCCTAGTACGCCAATCTCCATGGAAATGATTTCGCTGCCACACTAATTTTATTTTTATTTTTCTTTGCTTTTATTTTCTTTGATAGTGGAAGTTATCATTTTTTGTTTCCCTTAGGATTTGGGGTAATGTTTGTCCTCATTTACTGTTAAGAGTTTACTATGTGATATAG
This sequence comes from Fraxinus xanthoxyloides, assembly GCA_903798325.1. Lineage (NCBI taxonomy): Eukaryota > Viridiplantae > Streptophyta > Magnoliopsida > Lamiales > Oleaceae > Fraxinus > Fraxinus xanthoxyloides. Next base: position 10,692 of record CAIGRL010010441.1, on the reverse strand, counting down.
CTATTTCGCAGTAGAACATCTTAATAAATCTGAAATTAACATCTCTGCTGAACTGCACCCTGTGAATTTTTTATTGTATTACAAAATGGAGCTCTTATCTTATCTATCTTCTTGGTGCGTAGGCACCTTGATAATTTGCTGCTCCAGGATGATGGCCGTCTTTTCCATGTTGATTTTGGTTTTATTCTTGGTCGAGATCCTAAGCCCTTTCCACCACCTATGAAACTTTGCAAAGAAATGGTTGAAGCTATGGGCGGAGCAGAAAGGTATTTGACATAAATCTAAGCTATTAGGTTCTACATCTGCGTTTTGTTTTGTGCATTTATCTGCAAATGTTGCACGGGCTCTTTCTATGCTTCATATTTGAGCTGGAAAAAGAAAAGAAGAAAAACGAAAATAAGTGAAAACAGACATTTCAGTTGCTGCATGTTCATTATATTTTGTATATTTCCTTTTGTTTCACTTGACATGTAGATGGTTGGATGGGCTTGCTGCCATTTGATGTAAATTATGCACTGTTTTGGTAAAGTATAACATAAGCTAGCATTTGCATTCTAGCTTATTCTATATTACTGTTGTGTGTATTTTTGAGGGGCAGGTGGTCCCCAATTTGTCATGTATATTTGTGCTTGGGAATTTTATTGCATTTCAGGTTGGGTTTAGCCTTAATGGTGGGTCTGGTGCCTTGGTGGCATCCATCATTGGTGCACGGCATGTTTTGGATCCATTAGGGTGATTCTTGTATTGTTGGTGGTGGGGAAAATATGCATGACACTGCTGGTAGCCTGGTAGACATAATATTTTCCTTTTTCTTCTGTTTGTTCTCTTGCAGTCAGTACTATACCCGGTTCAAATCATACTGTTGTGAAGCATACAATATCCTAAGGAAATCAAGCAACCTAGTACTAAATCTGTTCCATTTGATGGCGGGGTCCAACATTCCTGATATAGCTTCTGATCCTGAAAAAGGCATTCTTAAGGTGATATCTTGTTTTAATTACTTCTCTATCCTTGTTAAGCCGTAATTTACTCTGATTCATTCTGAGACTGAACTTCAACTTTCCTTCTGTAGCTTCAAGAGAAGTTCCGGTTGGACTTGGACGACGAGGAGTCAATACATTTTTTTCAGGATCTTATCAACGAGAGTGTCAGTGCATTATTCCCACAAATGGTGGAAACCATTCATCGATGGGCTCAGTATTGGCGCTAATAAGACTCAAAACATTCTTTGAGGTGCAATACAGGTCAGCTGAACGTATGCCTACCCGCCTTTTATTTTGCGGAGTATGGATATAGTTATCTCAAAATAAAGATTCAAGATAAATTCTACTTCCTGGACCCTATATCCTGGATCTTATGGACTCACGAGCCTGTGAGTGGTATCCCCGCACTTGTTTGAAAATTGTCAAACTAGATAATTTTAATTTTCCGGACTTGTGTAGCTGAAAGGCTCCCGGCTTGGTTCGTGGTAAAACAGAATACAACTGTACAGTCTTCTTTTCTTCGATGTTTATTGTATAGCTTTCAGATCATTTATATTCTGTTGAATCAAAGCACTGTGTTTGTAAAATTATTGTTTGGATCAATGTAAATGGTGAATGATGCTCTCTTAAACTGGCCTGGGGTGCCCCCGGAATAATGGTATCTAGACTGGCCACATTTTTCATGTCGGTCTCGGGTCAAAGGCCTCTTGCAAGGTGAACGGCTAATTTTGTTGTCGATTTTTGTCGGGGCCTTGTTTGCTTTAATAAAATAGCACTCTTAACACTTTCCTGAAATCAAAACATGTAAAATGATCAAGAATTGAACCAAATGAAATTCGTGGATATAAAATAGAAAGGAGCATTGCAATGATGAAAAACAAGAAAATTGTATAAAGAATCAAGTAATAAAAATATAGAAAAGAAGGGGCATGTTAATCAACTACCCGAGTAGTTACATGAGTATGCTCGGTGAGGTTTCAGACATTGTTTTTCACTTGCTTTGCTTTGCATAATAACTTATAATAATCCAATGACGTGTTTCAATCTGGCTTCACTACTCACAAGCTTACATAGAAGAGATAAATCCAACGGTGGAAAATGCATGAAGTACTAGTTACTTAAGGGACAATTTGATCACTAATTCAAAGAGTAATGCTATTTAAATCTAATGTTACAATACCAATTAAATGGCATTAAATAAATCATATAATTTCACATTTAATTAAACCTACTACTATATAAGAGTAATATTATTTGCAGTTGCTCATTATCATAGTCGTTCTGCGTGTGACATACATGCAACGGTTAGCAATTTATAGACAACTATGATATTGAACGATTGTAAATAACATTATTCATATAGATCGGTGTTAAATAGCTTTACTCACTCAAAAATGACGATTTCTTTGAGCTCAACCAACTTAACATTTGATTTCATTTTGGCTATTTAGCTTTGATTTGTTACAATTTAATCATGCTACTTACAATCTTTTTTAATTATAAGATAATTTCGTCTGTAATTATGACCAAAACCATCCATTCATCATCAACAAAATGCATGACCAACCCTACATTTTCTCAATTCTTAATCAACAGTTAATTTGCCTAAAAAAAAGGAGTCGGGATTGCTTAAAGTCAAATTTAAAGTTCTTAATTCACTCATTTGAATTTTCTTTTTGACCAAAAAGTTTCGCTTTCCATATTCAAGTAGGATCAATCGTTATCTTTGATCACGATTAAGCCGAAATAATTAAACCGAGAAAAAATATGAAGTTGAATTATAGGATAAAAATTGAAGTGAGGGACCAAGATGAACTTCCCGTAAATAAACCAAGGATCTAATTCCACTACACAATATAAATGTCCGCTCGTTCATAAATTCTCATCCTTCCAAAATAATTATAAATCCCTAGCGTTAATCTCAGGCAGCTCCATATTTCTCTAACTTCGCTTCCGAACTAATTTTTCAGGTATATCTATAATCTCTAATAACGTTTTATTCGATATGATTTACCTAGAGGTAATTTTTTTATTTGGTATTTTTGTTTAGATATTTTTAGTTTTGTTTGCTGGTTATTGACGTTTATATAGGTCTTTTTGTGACTTATTTTTATTATGTTTTTGTTTTTTGAGTTGGAAATGTTTGAATAATGAAAGCAGTTTTTGATTATTTGAGTTAAATTTGCGGAACCAAGGATACGAGTAATTGAGTTTTGCTACGTTTTTTTATGATCTGATCTCAAGATTTAGCATTCAAACCTTTTCGATCCAGTGGAAAATTTCGATTTTTTAATGTAATTGTCTACCTGCTTGATAAAAAACTGTATTTTTTAGATTTGAGAATTCAATTTTAATTTTTTTTATGAAATTGTGCAAGGGTTTAATGGTAGTCTATATTTTGATTTGGTTATAGAGTTTTGATCTATGATCCATTTGATCTGGTAAAATTTTATTATAGTATTTGAGTTTTTGATGCTGTCAGTTTTGAATTTTAGGCTGTTATATGCATTTTGTCATATTTGAATTTGTTTAGGTTTAAATTTCTGGGGAAGGATAATTTGTAGAGATCAATAGCATGGTCTAGAAATGTAGCATTTTGAAGTGAAAAAAGGCACTATTGTAGCTTTGATTGAGCTCTTGTTTGGTGAGAATTGAAATTCAGATTTTTGTCAAAGTCAACAATTAATGCTAACCATACATTATTTGGGACCCATAATTTTTCAACCACAGTTTCATCAACTTTTATTAAAATCTACTAAAATTTGATTTAAATCCCCACCAAACAGGGGCTGAATCAGAAGTCTATATTTGCGAGGGCATAGGCACACAGTGTCTTGTGTATCCAGGAACATCAATGCCGCTAGACTATTTCATCATTTTTGAGAAATTTTTTTAGGGTTGGTATAGTGATTTATAATTATATTGAATTTGAAAAATGGTATGCGTATACTGTTGATTATAATTCCACAGTATTTTGATGTAATGACTGAAAATCCCGCGCGTAAATGCATATCTTTATATACTTACCTAAATTCACTTCATTTCCTGATTAGGGATCAAAAGCAAGAAAGAGAAATGGGGTTGACATTCACGAAGTTGTTCAGCCGGCTTTTTGCCAAGAAGGAGATGCGGATTCTGATGGTTGGTCTCGATGCAGCTGGTAAGACCACCATCCTGTACAAGCTCAAGCTTGGAGAGATAGTCACTACCATTCCCACCATTGGTATGGCCTCTTATTTATGCAAACTTAATACCTCCATTACTCTTAAATACTTTGATCTTGGCTTTGATATGTTATGTACTTGTGAAAATGAAATTTATCCAATTTTCTTTTGTTTGTTTCAAACTGAATGCTGCTCTCTAATATTTACTTTCCTGGGTGGCTTACTATTGCTCTGTAGGTTTCAATGTGGAAACTGTCGAGTACAAGAACATCAGCTTTACCGTTTGGGATGTTGGGGGTCAGGACAAGGTAGAAAATTTGTTCTTTGTTCTTAACTTGTCCCATGATTGATATATGGCAACAATTTAGTTATCTATATTAAAAAATTTCTATAAATTGTACGTGGCATGATAAAATTTTTTGCCTCTCATGGTGTTTCTTCTCGTTCATGGCACAGTAGAAAGATTCATGTTCCTTAATTGAATTCTCATGCGCATATTAATCAAACTATCCACTTCCACAGATCCGTCCATTGTGGAGGCACTACTTCCAAAATACACAGGGTCTCATATTTGTCGTGGATAGCAATGACAGAGACCGTGTGGTGGAGGCAAGAGATGAATTGCATAGGATGTTGAATGAGGTAACATGTCCTACTGACTACTGTTCATACGACTTTTAACTTCCAAGACAAAGATTTTGTCGGAAAGAGGAGTGAAGAAAATAACTTAAATCTTATTTGGCCTATTTGTTGTAGGTAAAAATTGGATTTTTAGTAGATTTTGATAAAAATTGATAAAATATGTGGCTGAAAAGTTATGGGTCTCATGAATTGTGTATATAAAATTAATCATTGATTTTGACTTAGATTGTATCAAGATTTGAAGCTACACCAAACAGGGGCCAAAAGTCTTTTTTGTTACCTTTTCTTATCAAATATCTTCTCAAGAGCTTCGCTGTCATCTTTTGTTTCTTCATTTCCACAACTAGTAAATAATTGGTGTGAGCAGATACAAAAGGAGTTCAGTACAAATTGCAGGTTTTTCTAACCTAGGGGCCTTTGAATAAGAAAATATTTTTCTTATATTTTTTTTTCTTTTCTCAGGACACTGTAGTAGAATCTGTCTCCAAAATCATTTCTAGTTAGTTTAGAGTGACATCAACAATATGCAATACACTGCATGATGTGAGATGGAGAACCAAGATAGATGTGCTTTTATTAGTTTATATATCTTGCAAAACTAATGACGAATCGCCATTTTTTTTAATTATTTATTTATTTATTTATTTTTTGTAAAAATCGTGTTAACTTTATTATAATCATACTGGGAGAGAGAGTTCACAAGGTGTATACGAGTCTGAAAGAGGGCTGAAGCCAGCAAAAAACTTCCATCTAAGTATCTCAACTTATAATAAATTATTCATACCCTGCTATCAGAAATTTTCTAATTAACCAAAAGAAATAGTCCAAATTATAAGGTAATTGACTAGCTTTGCATATCACTCTTGAAGTTCACTATCTCCCTTTCTTCGATGATATATAAAATGCACAATACCTAGTTTTTCATTTGTTTTGAATTAATGAAAATGGAATAAGGTACGTTTGAAAATGATAGCCCATAAATTAAATTTATTTATTTTAATTTTATCCATGCACGTGCCATCATCATTCAAGTGAGACTAGGTTTCTGAGGCGAATTCATTTTTCGTATGTATCTACAAATGACTTAGGAAAGTTAATTTGCTGTAAAAACAGAGTACAGTCAGTTTATTACAAGCATTAGAAGTTTCTTTATCTAAGCAATAATGGGATTGGTCCTAACAGGAGTGGGAAAATAGAGGAAAACGTCATTACACTTGAACCTTTGTCAAGTTTGTAATCAGATGATCCTGAATCACTTTGCTATTGTTGTTTCATTTAAGCCAATAGATGTTCTAGGTGGTTATATTCTTGAGGTTACATTGTCACGTTGACCTGTTGGCTGGAATTTGTTGTTTGCTTGCTTCAGGATGAGCTAAGAGATGCAGTATTACTTGTATTTGCCAACAAACAAGATCTTCCTAATGCAATGAATGCCGCTGAAATAACTGATAAGCTCGGCCTGCACTCATTGAGGCAGCGTCACTGGTACATTCTTAATCTTGATATTTTGGTGGTCCTTACCTTTCAGCTTTTTTAAATGTTTTATTGAACCCTTTTTATTCTCTCACTTGAAGGTACATCCAGAGCACCTGTGCTACATCTGGAGAGGGGCTTTACGAGGGGCTTGATTGGCTCTCTAATAACATTGCTAGCAAGGCAAGTAGCACCTCAACATTAGTTCTTAAATTTTCATAAAAATAAACACTTGTGATGGCTTGCTACAAATTGCTCTCCATTTTTATTACTTTATTAGCTGCGCAGTTTTTGACATCCGTTCCATTCTGCAGGCATAAAACTTTATGCAGTTACTCATGCTGAGTTGATGATGGGTGGAGGCGGTTCTTACCTAGTCTTATATCTCTAGTCTGCGTGGTTATGGATTTTTCACTTTTCACGTCTTTTTTTCGTTAAGGACCTTTATAATGGTAGGTTGTGATGTGCTGGTTTGTTTTATATGGTCAAAAATGTTTGTTTAGATTTGACTGTAATGCTGTTAAACCCGCATATGAATCGATCGAAGATCACCCGTTTTGATGGTTAATATTTTTGTGCTCATTCATTTTGTGGTGTTGCTTTTTTATCACGAGTAATAGCATGTTGATGTATATGGCCCGTGAGTGATTTAAGCAATAGAAGCTGCTTAACTCGAGTGCGAACTTTCTCGACCGAAGTTGAGTGAAGGATTTCCATTGTATCCTCAATGCATTCAGAAGTTGGTGTATTCTTTATTCTTTCTCTCGAATGACAAAGACCACTTATTACTTCAGTTTAGGATCAGTTAATTGAAAACATGAACCATATCACGACCATTCAAACTAAACATGCGTTAAAAGTTAAAATCTTGAAATTATAATTAAAACATCGTTAAAATCTGCAAGATTTCACATTAATCTCCTTGCGATTGCATGGAAGGATCTTTGGGATCATAAGCTGCCTTTCTTTGACTGTATTCGTTTTGATCCCTAACTTCGTTCTTTGGTTAAGCTCAAGTCCTCTTCTGTTTTCGACGTGAGTCCTTCAACTTCCGATTGTATCTATTTTGATTCATGTCATCCAAAATTGTCCATCCTTGATCTGAAGCAAATTTGGGAGATTTGCAATTAAGTCTCCATATTTTCACAATTGTTCTACGTTAGTCCTCTTTGACCGATTTCCACTAATTTTGATCACTTCCCATCTAACATCGAATTTCATTTACAACAAAATTAAGCAGCAATTCTATCAACATGACTCACAAACATCCATTTTTGAAAGCCTGGATAAATGAGAAAATATGAGACTGCTCAAACTTAGGCAACTGGAATGTTGGTTAAGGTATGACGTTAACTTATAAATAAGTAAGATTAAAAATAAATTTATCAATTTATTAAAGTTAACTAGGAACCTATCCTATATTCATGTCAAAACCCAAACTAAATCTTATAGCATTATTTTCGTTCGTCATGGGTTAGTACCAATGGCGGACCCAGCATCGAAATCCAACTCGGGTGGGCGTTGACCGGTCAACGTCGACAAATCGTATAAGCGAGGTCGTTTATTAATATTTAATTATATAATATTAAAAATTATTCAATATATATCTAGAACTGAAAATCCAAATCCAAAGTTCCATTCCCCCAATTCCAAATTCAATTCCAAACCCTAAATCCAATTCCATATACCAATTCCAAATCCAAATCCAAATTCAATTCCAAATCTAGTTTTAATTTCCCCCAATTCAAAATCCAATTTCCCCAATCTCAATTTGTAAATCATACTTGAAACAAACTGAAAACTATCATGATTACATAACTCATAAATTGATAATAACACAAAAAATGATTTGCAATTAGGCAGAAATGAGAAAACTCATGGGCTCAAAAGTTACGGCGTCCGTTCGCACTTCGCAGCCGTTCACACTGGCGCCGATCGGTGGTGGTGGAGAAGACGGCCAACGACTGTGACGAAACTCACGGCAGGATGCAGGTAGCAGGTATCAGGAATCGTTGAAGAATGAAGATGGAAGAATAAAGGATGAAGTTGAACTGTTGAAGAGGAAATACGTGAATCAGTGAATGAAATAATGAATCCAAACATTTTCATTGAATTGAGGAAAAAAGGTTGGGCTGGGCTGGACCAATATATGTTAAATATTGGACTATCGGGCCGAAGAACAAATGGCCCAACCCAATTACAAAAAAAGGACTGTGCGGGAGGGTCAACCCAATAAAAAAGAGGGGCCTGAGATGGGCTGGCAGTAACGGTCCAATACCATAACATAACAAAAAAAGAAGAAGAAAGAAACAACGAAACAGGCGGATGAAGGCAAACCAGAAGAAATCGGCGGAAGGGAAATGAACCAGCGTCGTCGCCTAAAACTCTTCCGGCGGAGCCCAACACGAGCGGCTGTTGGGTCCGCCTGATTATAATTGATTGCTTTATGAGAAAATGTTATGTTAATTATGGATGAAGATTCTACAGGAAAAAAAACATAAATGGCAACAATCTGTTCACGTGACTTCGTTTTTCATATAATTACAAGAAAATCAGATTTGTGACATGGTTGGAGAAAGAAAAGTTGGAAACTCAATTTTTCCTTCCGCTTCAGCTGAAGCACCCAAAACCTGTTCCAATTTGGACTTGATCGACGCTGCAACGCCAACTTCCAGGCGCTACAGCACCAAGTTGTTTTTTTATTATTTTTTTTTTGTTAAAAATAAAAATAAAGAATGAAGAATTATGACTAAGGGGGCAATCAAATTTCAAATCCTGGAACTAAAATTTATTTCGGATTACTAAGGGTCTGTTATCTTTACTATTTTCAATCTATTTTCAGTTTTCAGTTTTCGAAAATACTGAACACGTATACTTACCTATTTTCAGAAAATAATTTCCAAAAAAAAGAAAAAGAGTTTAAAATTTACAAAGAAAATGGAAAATGTCAAAAAGTCGTTTTGGCTATTTTCGGTTAAAACCAAGCCAAAATTTCAAAACACAGAAACGACCAAATTTTGCCAATAATGTGATAGCTTAGTTGGGAGAGTCACGAAATTCCTGAAGGTCACGAGTTCAATTTGGTTTCCTGCAACTCAATACAAATGAATTTTTTTTATATGCATAGTCTGAAACTTCTCTCTCCGCACAGCGCAGAGAGCAATATATTTAGCGTACTGCACCCCAACCCATTAAACATCCCATTTGTCGTGAAAATTTTCGAGAAATCTTGATTCGAGCTCAGTTTAATCAACCAAACAAACACCAACTGAGGAGGCTCAACCTACAACTTTATACATTTGGTTGCCACAATTTTGCTCATCCACGAAGGATGGTGGTGGTGGTGGTTGCAATATCACAAAGCGAGGAAGAAATGTAAGGAAGTAGCGGTGAAAACTCAATATCTCACCTCTTTTCTCGACCGTGTCTCTATTTCTTCTCTCTATTGCATTCTCTCTCGCACACACACACAGGCCCCAACATTTTTGCACGTGGACGACATGCTTCACCATCGACCACCACGCGCCGGACCTCCATATACGCCTTCGCCTCCACAGTCCAATAGTGGATGTCGTTTCTTCGTTTCATTCAGTGTGCTCCACTCCCCTCACATCAGCCATTTTGATCCAGTAAATTTCTTGTGTTCCACTTTATATGATTCATATATACATCTATTATGAGAAGAAAAGGTCTTGATTTCTATTAGCAGTCCCATACACTCAACTGAATGTTCGATAGTTCTTGAAATATGTTGCGGCATGCTTCATTTCCAGGATACTGGGGTTATAAAAAAATTCTAAAATTTTAAAAGTGAACAAGTTTTTCAGTTTTTTATTTTGAGAAACAATTTTTCAGAATGACAAAAAGAACGTATTTTCCGCAATTTCAAAACAGATACTCAAAACACAATATTGAAACATGAAGAGAACAACTCCTAATTTTCTAAAATAGATTCATTGAAATAACATATTATCAAAGTAACCTCTTTTGCCTAAATTAATTTATTTGGAATATTAGAAATGTTGTGTGCACTAATCAGTATTTGACTGAATTATTTACACACCCGTGGTGATAAATATGTGATAATTGTAAAGTTTTTCATTATGTGAATATTGAGTCGGCCCAAAAATAGATTTGACGTTTGATCGAATTTATTGTCAATATTTGATTACTACACCAAGAGTATTATTTAAAAGTTGGTATTTCTGTCTAAAGACTAAATATCATTGTTGTACTCGGTCTCTTGTGATGGGGCTCACCATTATTTGAAATTATTGATTGTCCAATATAGATTTTTATGTGAACTTGTTAATTAAGTTTAAATTCTTTATTCAGTTAATCCATCTACTTTTACAAAATCTGCTATCATCAATTGAATTATTGTGCTTCAACCAAAGTTTAAGGGTTGAAGAGAGAACTTTTGTATCGTT